>JANHFP010010292.1:43866-78812 GCA_032468135.1 Calamaria suluensis
ATGCTTCCATTTTTCTTTTAAAGCATCGTGCTCCACGGTTGGGGGGGGAGGGGTGTAGAGGGCGACGAAGGCGATAGGGGCGATAGCGAAGACCACCCTATCGAGGCCTGAAAAGCCGGTCCGTTCGGAATAGATATCCCCCGACCCCATCCATCCGTCCATCCATCTGCCTTGGCTTGCATGCAGCAACCTCGGCGCAGCAGCATCGAGAGGTGGTGAATTGGCGTGTGTGAGGGAATCCTTGGGAAGCGACCCTCCGCCGGCAAGGCAAAAGAAAAAAGATCGTTTCAAACACGAGGGTGGGTTTTAAAAAACAACAACAACCTAATAAACGAATTACGAGGCTGTTGGGTTGTGGGTTTTTTTTTTTTGGTTTTTTTTTAAAGAACTAATAATCTCAGAGACTCCCGAAAGGATACTTGGGAAGGAGCTTTTGCGATCCGGCAATGTTTGTTTTTTTTTTCCCGAGAAAGCAGCTCATTTAGAAAAAACGGTATTAAAAGGGCTCGTTTTTTAATCGCCTTCGGCGTTTCTTGAAATGGAAGGTATTGTAGAAACCGTGCAAGTCTCACGGTGTGGGGATCAATCACGGCCGTTTTAACTGGCGATTAACCATCCCTGAAAAGCGCCACAGGGTGTATGCGTTTATTTTTATGGATGTGCCCGTCTTCTGCGGACGTTTTTAAATAACATTTGTAATCTTGTATTTTGCTTATCTGAAATTTAAGCCAAGCTTGACTTTTTTTAAAAGGGGGAATTGCCCTGTAAAATGGTATTAAAAATGTGCTCTAAGCCCCAAAATATTTACCTGAATTGAAATCTAAACGAATTAAATTTGTAATCCAGAAAAGAGAAGGTAATCTCAGAAAAACAGATGGTAAGGTAATGAGAAGATATGAGGAGATAATCTCAGAAAGACAGGTGGTAAGTTGACTTTAAGTGAATCTTTTGTGTTTAGCTTTGAAATGTGGTTATCCATAGCCTGTTAGCCGCTTTATTGTATTTCCAGTTTTAGGTGCTTGGTGTAGTTTTTTTTCTCTTGCTTTTCTCTCCTTGCTTCAGTCAAGATGCCATCAATTAAAGAAGAGAAGGTGGCAGTTGTGGCTAAGAGGGCCTTTGCATAGTTTTGTGTGCCAGTTCCTAGATCAGGAGGCTCTGTCCACAGTCACTCATGCCTTCCCATTGGACTACTGTAGAATAACACACTCTACACGGGGCTGCCCTGGAAGAGTATTTGGAAGCATCAGGTGCAGAATATGTGTTTCCAGAACACCACATGCCCTACCTCTGTTCCACAAGCTGCATATGTTGCCCCTTTGCTCTGGGTCCAATTCAAGATCCCGTTATTATCCTTCAAAGCCCTTCCTGGTGTGTCACCAGGTTATCTGAAAGACTCCCTCCCCCTATTGCATCTGCCTATCCCTCTGAATGTTAGAGAATGCAGGCTGTGGGTTCTGTCTCCTAGGGATTTACCAGGAGGCAGGCATTCTCCCAGTCCCAAAGTGAGGTGGGGCTCCATCCCCGTTGATGTTCAGGAGATCCCGCAAAATCTAGTTAGTTTTGTTACCAAGGGACAAGTGAAATCTTATAATGTGTTACAATGGTTGCAGCTAATAATTACTTTGCCATACAGTTTTTCATTTTTAATCATGTTTGTTTTAAATTTTAAGATTGACTTTTTATGTATTTATTTTAATTGTTGTACAGTACCATATTGGTAAACTGTCTATATTTTTAATAGTTATTAGAAATTCAGGGTCTCTTCTCTGGCAACTTCTCTATGTGTGCTTGACTTTTGTTTAAGTCATAACATTTTTATAATGTTCTTTCTGCATTAACATTTTTATTGAGTTATAAAGTAATGTAAAATACAAAGTAAATAGGAAAGCAGTGGGGAGGAAAAGAGGAAGGAGGCGTGAGGAAAGGTAAGAAAAAGAAGCATTGACTTCTGACTCTTGTTACAGTAAAATAAGGCATTAACATCAAATTACAACTTTTTGCTTTTTCATAATATGAACAAACTGATCTATAGAGATCAGTCTAATCAGTAAAATCCAAAGTCAGAGTTTAATTCTTTTCTATATCAAGCACAAAGTTCAGAAGCTGTCTCCATGTGGAAACAAAAGTACTTATAATGTCCAGTCATGTGATTCCTGACATATCTTTTATCTTTTTCTCTATTCTGTTTTTTAGTTTCAAGGAAAAATGTGTGCTGTTTTAATTTTAGAATTTGCAGAAATATTCCATAGATTTTATCATTATACCAAAGTAACCAAACCGGAACAATTGATTATTAATAAAGTACTACCTGTTCTTGAAAATGCCACCTGACACTAACCTCTGTTATTTCCTCGTATAGTTACAATAATTACTTGGGAACAGTTAGATTCTGAGAGGAAGAACTGATGAATATAGCTGAATCAATTGAATTATTTCGGAAGTATTTTGCTCATTAGTAAGATCACAATGCTATGTTAAATAATGTTCTATATTGTGTAAAATAGTTTTTGGATAACTATGTTGTGGGTCAGTGTCTGGTTTCATCCATTTGTTTGGATTTCTTTCTTTTTTAACTCAGTTGGAAGAAGGATGCCCTTCCTTAACATTTTCCTTTTGTTTTCTGCTGTTTTTCTTTTTGGCTGTACATTCTTCATTTTGCATATCTTCATTTGCAGAACTTTTGTTTATTTCCTAATTTTAGATTTTTAAAATATTATTTAGCCAGCCTTTTCTTCTTTACTTATGACCCCTTCTGTTTTTGAATTAAGCTGATTCTCTCAGCAATCTTTCATGGTTCAGAAATTGTTCTGTATCTCTTTGTTATTGGTTAATCTTCTTTTATCAGTCATATTTTGCTTGTTTAAATTATTCTTAATTTCTGAACATAACACCACTTTTTGTTTTTGGAAACTTTGCTATGAAAATACCATAATTGGAAAAACTAAAATAGGACTGTGTAAAGCATGTTCCACAACTGGCACTTATAATCACACAAAATAATTAGTATGCTTTTATTTTTCTATTCTTAAACTTTGGAATTTTAATAATCTGCCTTCAGATAACTTTTTATGTGAAAATAAATTAAGTGAAAGATGTTCAAATAAATATAGTATTATAACCTCATCTAATCCTTTGAATATAAGAATGAAGAGATAAAGCACTTTTTGATTGAATATTTATTTTGTTTAATTTATTTTGTAATTCTACAAAGTCATTTAAAACAGATTACATAAAGAAACTTAAATCTGAGGAAGCAATAAATAATTCTCATCAATGAACACAAAAAAGGTTCTTGTATAAGGTTTTACTTGCCTGCTTTTTAACATCCTAATAAAGAATATTAATCTCTCCTTTATCAGCCCCTATTAGAAAGTAAAAGCATGTCAAAAATTCAACAAATTTATAGAGTATGCAATATCTCATCAACAATACTATTTGTTTCAGTAATCCATGTAGAAGGATTTTTAGCACAACTAGCACAGATGCACAGTAGACCAACAACAGATTCCTTTCCACTTCTGGCAACTGGCTTCGTGCTGATTGTATGAGAAAAGATTTCATTTCCAGTGTGTCCAATCTATATAGAATTATAGTAGACAAGCATCTAAGGGTGGATGCTTTATAACTTTGTTGTCAACCAGAATAGTAGTTGTCATTTTGTTTGGTGTCCATGTTTCCATGTTAAATATGCAAAAGATAGTGTGTGCAATCAGTTCAGCAACCAGTTGGATATGCTGCAGGAAGGAGAGAATGATTTCCATTCTTCCACCATTTCACTGCACTATGTACATATTGGATAGTTAGAAGGGCACTTCTGACATAGTATATATAAAGCTAAGTAGACCTTTAGAAGTGATATGACCATAATTCATTCCCTTGCTCCTGACCTATACAGAACTCCTTGTAGTTGCATACGCACCATGGTTACAACAAGAATGCTTAAATAATCTTGCAGCAAATAATCAATAATCCAGAAAATAGCATAAATAAAAACTCCAGCTCTGTAAGCAGCAAAAAGAAAATGGCATCTCAAGATGGACACTTTTAAAAATTGTTGGCAGTTACCCTGAATGACCTCACAGTGACATGAACAACAAACAAAATTTATAAATAAATAAATACAAATAGGACACATTATTAACTTCAGAAATTCATATAAGAATGGATACCGGGCATTTGAACACATTGATCCTGTTTCACAAATGGAGTGCTGCTACAGAAAAGACCTATTAACCAATCATTTCCAAATTCTAGTTGGAAAAAGGTTGCAGCATATAGATAGTCCTCGATGCATAACAGTTCATTTAGTGACAATGGCACTGATAAAAGTGACTTACGGTCATTTTTCACATGACCATTGCAGCACCCACATGATCACAAGATCAAATTCAGATGCTTGGCAATTGTTTCATACTTACGATGGTTGCAGTGTCTCAGGGTCATGTGACCCTCTTTTGTACCTTCTGACAAAGCCAATGGGAAAGCCAGATTCACTTAACCATGTTAACAACTGCAATGATTCACAACAATTGTGGCAAGAAAGGTAAAATGAGGCAAAATTCAATGTCTCACTTAACAACAAATTGTCACATTTGTAGTCCTAAATCAAATATTACATGTATTACAGAATATTCTCCTTGTTTATGTATCTTTAGGCTTCTGTATTTTGCTAACTAATGATAATATTTTAAACTGTAACAAGAGTTCTCCCAGTATTTTTCTAAGAGCTTTTAGAACACCTCTACTGAACTAGTAATTAACATAATAAGCTTTTATGAGTACCAGGTTAAATGCATTTCTAAAATATGTGCAGTTCAATCAGAAATATAATTTTAATGAAAATAAATCAATTTGACTGAATTTAATAGAAATTCTATTGCTACACAATGGTATATGTGCCTTCCTATTTAAACAATTGTAATATCTTGGGTAACTGCCTGGAACTATTGTTTTAACCCAGTAATAGAATAATTCCTCTAAAAGAGGAAGCAAGCTAAGAATCATTGAAATTCTTTTTTATTTGAGACCAATACAATTAGGTTTGATAGAATTAAATAAATGATTCTTGGTTGCTTGCCCAAAATAATTTAGAACAAATCATTTTTACAGATATTTGAGGAGATTTTATAACAGGGAGACACATTTGCTAGTACAGTCAAAAACTACATTAGTAGTACTAATGTAGTAATGTACTACATTAGTACATAAAGATATACCTGGTTTTGTCCAATGAACCACTGAAATAGACCCTAAAGAGAAAGCTGATAATAACTTTATGTATGAACGTATATCAAATGCATCTTCCACTAAACTGTTGGAATTACTCTGGATATTTTATTACAATGATAAATAACATTTGAATAAGTTTTAGATGGCTGGAGCTCTGTAAATTTTAAATGAAGTATTGTATCTTGCTTTAATTTCCTTATGTTTTATATTTCCAAAGTACTTTTTGTTCTGTTCAAGTGATCCCACTTTTATTTGGTATCCTTTTATTTGTATCTTTGGTACATTGGGAAGATCTTTTTAAGGATATTTTCAGATCTGTTAGTTATTTTATTCTATAACACTAAACTCTCTCTTGTGGAGTTTCAAATTAAATCTGATTCATTTGCTACCATTGTGGTTTGTTTGATAGGAGTCAGAAGTGAACATTAGAGCAAAAATGTTTTTCCTTGATGTCAGTTTGAGGTAATTATGATGAGAAAGGCCTCTGTCAGTATTTTACAAGTGAGGTGTGACTCCATCTCTGCATTACAGTACTAGATTCAGTGAAGAAAGACTCCTTTCCAGAAACTGGAGACTCCAAGCCTCATAGAGAGCACCTGGAGCTCCGAATAGCCCATCTATGTGCTGGAATATTATGAATTGTTTGAAAGTATAAATATTTGAGGCAATGCATATCTTGTTCCAAGTTACTATTTTAATATATACATTTTATGAATGTTATTGTTTATGTAAAATAGCAAAGCCTGAATTTACTTTCTTAGGATTCTCTTATTTATTTTGTAGTGAATAGTCCAGAAGAGATTTATTTCTGTTTAACTTATCTAAATTAATATTTCTTCACACATTAGTATCCTCAAAGGAGGAATATAGAGATAACTTCCATAGCAAATTCTCTGTAAATAGTAATGAACATTTCAAAAGATTCATGGTTCTATATCTGATTATTCTCTGCTTTTTTTTAGGTTCTTTTTAAAATGTCTTTTCCACCTCACTTAAACCGTCCTCCGATGGGAATCCCAACCCTCCCACCTGGAATTCCACCTCCACAATTCCCAGGTTTTCCACCACCTGTACCTCCTGGTAAGTTGCATCAGAAACTCATCAAATTAGCCTCATTTTTCCATCACTGATTAACAAATTTTTAAAATCAAAATTAACTAAATATAGCTGCATTATGTATGTTAATAAGGAAAATAATCTTTATAAATATAGTTTTCTTGCATTTCTATTTAGTAGGTATTTTAAAACTGGTTGATTCTTGATAAACTGTTACCACAATATCTTTTCACAGGGACACCAATGATTCCTGTGCCAATGGGTATTATGGCTCCTGCACCAACGGTAAGCATAATATAAAATACAACTTGTCTAAACTTTATGGAAATAATTGCAAGATTTGATTACTTTTATGTCATCTTTCAAAATATTAGTCTCTAATAATAGCAATAGCAGCTGGTGCAAAGCTAGATTGCCCACTGTAGTGTACCGTAGATAGCACACATGTGAACAAAATGAACTAGCAATCTTAGGCTGCCAGAACTACTCTGTGGTAAAAAGCATTGTAGGCTTCCCTGGCTGTGTATTGCTATAAACTAAAAAAATAAGTAAAGTGAACATCAAAGATTGATCAGTATAATAGTAAGGTTTCCCTTGCACATATGTGCTGGTCATTTCCGATTCTAGGGGGCGGTGCTCATCTCAGTTTCAAAGCCAAAGAGCCAGCACTGTCCGAAGACGTCTCCATGGTCATGTGGCCAGCATGACTAAACACCAAAGGTGCACAGAACGCTGTTACCTTCCCACCAAAGGTGGTCCCTGTTTTTTCTACTTGCATTTTTATGGGCTTTCGAAAATGCTAGGTTGGCAGAAGCTGGAACAAATAACGGGAGCTCACCCCATTACGCAGCACTATGGATTCAAACCGCTGAACTGCCGACCTTCAGATTGACAGGCTCAGCTGTCTTATCCGCTCAGCCACTGCATCCCTTAATATAATAGTAGTTGCCTGTATTTTACAAACTTGACTCAGGATTTATATAGCATTAGTTTTCAGTAATGTATTGTTTAAGTTATTTGACCATTTTTTTGATATGTTAAATAATGTGGTTCTTCTATATTTCTGGATTTTTCTTCTAATGAAGATGTAAGGGTTTTTCCTCTCTGAAATTTAACAGTAGGAATCTCTTTATTTTCAGGTATTGGTTCCAACTGCAGTGTCGATGGTTGGGAAACACATGGGTATTAGAAAGGAACATCCAGGTCTAAAGAACAAAGAAAATGATGAAAACAGTGGCCCCACAACCACTGTCTTTGTAGGCAACATATCTGAAAAGGCATCGGACATGCTTATAAGACAGCTTCTTGCTGTAAGTAACATAGCAGTATTAGAACTTAATCCTGCAGATCTTAATTCATATATTTTGACATTGTTTTGTTATACTTGTGTATTGATTTAAAATGTTCCATTGGCCAAGATTTAAACTTGCAACTTATAGCATTTATTTCTGTGCAGAATTTTTCATCTCAGCTTCTTATGGTAGTGAAAAGTTCCTCATTTTCTAGACACTCACAAAGTATCATATAGATGTGGGTGGCTGCAATGCCTTTCAAATATTTTGAATGCTAGTTGTTGCACAGCCATTGTTAAATGATAGTAGTAATTAAAGTCCAAAATGTATGGAATACCCAATATTCTATATATTTGCTGCATTAGCAAAATAAATTTCCATTCCACTATTGCTGCCATCATGGCCCTGGACCCAACAAAACATCCTTCATTGGGGTTAGAGTTATTGCTCAGGCATTGTCTATGAAATCAGAATTTGGATGATGCAAGTCGCAATATTTTTGCAAAGAAAAATAGAGTGGATAAATGGTAAGTGATGTCAGCACACGTTTTCTGGTGTGGATAAATGTTTTAGCAATTAGATGTGGTTATTTCAAGAATAGTCTTGCAATCTATTTTTGTCATCTTTCTACCTTGCCAATTATAGTCATTTTTCCTACGTCACCCTATGCAGTATATTCCCAAAAGTTGTAATTTTTTTGCTTTCTGATTGTCTTGAAAGAGCAGTAAGTCTTTATTTGGACCAGGATTGACTGATTTTTGCAGTTCTTAGTACTCTTTGTAACTGTTCAAATCCATAATTCAGGGACTCTTATCTTTTTTGTATAGTAATCAAATGTATTAATCATTACAGGAATTATTCTAGAAGGCATTCCTTAAAAATAAAACTACTTAGGGAAAGCTATTTTCTTCTTATGATGCATATTCAGCCATTATCCACCAACATTTATGCCTTTTTAAACAATGTTTTTCAGAAATGTGGATTGGTTTTAAGTTGGAAGAGAGTTCAAGGAGCATCTGGAAAACTCCAAGGTATGTGCATTTTCATGTTTTTATATGTGTATGTATACATACACACAGACTACACACACACATACATACATACATACATACATACATACATACATACATACATACATACATACAACCATCAACTTTTGGAATTGAGGCTTTTTGACAAATGGGAGGAAGATGGGGAGGGGGATTTTCCTGCCTATCATCCTTCCCCCAGTCCGTTGTTAATTTTCTCATATTCATTTATTTTATTTATTTGTCATATTTAAAAAGTGCCCATCTCCCTCACAGAGGAACTCTGGGCAATGTACAGTAAAATAATAAAAGCATAGAAAACTATAAAATTTGAAAAGCAGTGAATTTGAAAGAAGCAGAGAAGGTTAAAAATTGATTAAAAGGTGAAGGAGAGAGCTTTCAGTCCTCGCTGTCAATAGTAGTGAGAAAGATACATGATGATAGGAGGTCTTATTTGACAATTGCAGTTGGCTTACTGAACTGTATTTGCACAATGCTGTGGTCTTCAGTGGTTTGCCTTAGTGCCATCAAATTAGTGACAATATTTCAGCTGCTTCAGTTCCTATCTTTATAATGTTGCAACAACATAAATCACTATGTCATTTTAAAATTTATTATTGCACTTTATCAGCTATTTTGGGCTTTTACTTAAGAGAAAGCAACATAGAATAGATGTTCCTAACTTAAAACACTTGAATGTATAGGATTGATCAGACATTTTTTCTGAATATTTAAAAATGCACTTTATAGAGGTCTTGTTAACACATAAAATAATTTGCATTGAAAAGCAGTCCTGTAATTGTCAATACAGTCGTTTGCCTGTATGACTTCTACATTTATATTCTAAATTCTCAATTATTTCTAGCTTTTGGATTTTGTGAATATAAAGAACCCGAATCCACACTACGTGCACTGAGATTGCTACATGATCTCCAGATTGGAGAAAAGAAACTACTTGTTAAAGTTGATGCCAAAACAAAGGCTCAGCTGGATGAATGGAAAGCAAAAAAGAGGGCATCCAATGGGGTATGTATGCAAATTAAGAAATATAGAAAATAGTTGACAGACATACGTTCCCTATACCTTTTTTGTTGCTTTGTTTCAGTCCGTTGGGTTGAGTTTATGGTTCTTTTGTAGATTACGTTCCACATTATTCCTTTGTTTTCCAATTTTCATGATCAGGAGTTATAATAAATTCTGTAACATTTACTAAATGTTTTAGATTTTATTTTTTACCTTACAAATGTGAATGTATGTTAGGGATTTGCATTTGGAAGCTGTAGGCCAAATACTTTCCCATGTTTATGCACTTTTGTGTATGATTGTTATCCATAGAATTAAAAATGCCAATCCTTTGACATAATTCTTTTAGTATTTAGGAAAAAGAGATTACATACATTCTTCGTTTAAGAAATTTAGTTTTATACGTGGAGGCTTTCATTCACCACCAGGCACTGTATGTGAAGTATCATGATAATCTATAAGTAATAGCCATAATTTTGAGCTTGTGTCGATATGACAAATAAGTTAAGAAAATTTCTGTTTTGAAGTTGTGAGCTATAGAACAAAGAAAGCTCATAGAGCAAGTCCTTGTTTAGCAACTGCCATGTTAAGTGACCGTTCACAAATTATGTAATAAATGACAGTTTAAAAATTATTTTCTGACCAATATGTGCACTTACAGCCAAATGTTTGTTCCTGACAAGAACAAATGCTGGAGAGTAATACTGGCAATGTTCCATGAGAGAACTTTATCTAAAAGAGCAACCAAAGATCTTTGTAGCATCTTTCTTTCTCAATCAAATGGTTGCTAAGCAAACCAGAACCTAATTGCCAGAACCAATTGCAGTTGCTAAATAAGGACAACCTGTCATTTCATTTCTATTATCTTTAAAAACTCATGCATTTCATGTGATCCTGAATAAAAGGAAAATAATAGATATTTCAGAAAGGTTTTAAGCCTTTTGTTTTTATGAGTTATAGCATACAGTTATTTTGAAAACTGGAAGAATTAATCAAATTAGTTCTGAATAGCACTTTCACTGTGCAAAATTATTTTAATGTCACCTATCCAATAGTCTCTGTTAGTTCTTTTCAAGCTGTTCTTAATATGACAGCTTCTCTGTCAGCTGTAATCCCTTCCCTCCTCCTCTCCTTGCTTCTTAGCTACTGCTGCTTAGTGAGATTTTCTTTTTTCTGTTCTTTGTTTCTTCACCTGGCACTTGACTGGATAAACTGTCTTGGAATTTAAGGTGAGAGTCCCTTTGGTTTTATCTCTAAAGAAAAGTTTTAGCAATAGTTTTTTAACGTCACCAAGCATTTGTTACTGTTTATTTTAAAGAATTTGAGATAGCATTTAAAGAATATTGCATGGGGCACAATATTTCTTTAAAATTAATATATACATTAATTTAATAAATACATTTATCTTCATAATCCATTTTGGGGATTTTTTTGCTATTAGGATTACAATCAGGGTTGCATTCTCATCTTTAGAAATATGAACATGTACTGGATGTTTATGAGGAATCATTGAAAAAATGAAATTGCTTATTTTTTATATTTGTAATTGTTATAAGCAATCTCATTCAAAATGTTAGAATGTGTTAAATGTTTTAAAACTAAGTTGAAGGAAGAACGGGAACTTGTTCCAGGTGTTATAATATGTAGCTTTCTTGGAAATTGTATTTTAGTAATGTTTAGAGACAATATACAATAAAATAAAAATCAATTACATGTACATAACATCAAATTTATTAATATGTGCTATGATTAAACATTATTTAGAAATCAGGTTTTATAGATTTAAAATCAAAGCTCTAAGACAATTTATCATGTTAACTGTCATAAATATGAGCCAGTTGCCAAGAGTCCAAATTTTGTTCATGTGGACCATAGAGATATTGCAGGGGCCATACGTGTGAAAAACAGTCATAAATCTTAACTTGGATTATCACTATACCGAGAAATTTAAAATCATATTATTTGCAGCATGGAAAGATGCAAATGTGCGCCACTTAATCTTGTTTTCAGAATGTATGCTTTATAGGGAACAAGTTGAAGAGTTTTTGCAAAGTTTCAGTATGTGTGTTTTCTGTGAGCAGGGAAGATAAAAAAAACAGCATCTGTCTCACAACCTTCAAGCTACAAAATTAATAAGATCATCTGAGTAGTTGTGCAGGATTAATTTTTCAGTTTTGATATTGTGAGGAATCTATGACTTGTTTTGGCAGCTGTGTGGCAAAGCAGCTAAAGGATGTTAGGTTTTCATGCCATTATGAACAACTCCTTTGGTTTTTGCTGCCTCACTCACCAAAGACCACTGAGGCAGTTTTTGGCAGTGGCATCTAATGACTTATTTACCTTTCCACAGGAAAACCTTGGATTAGCCACATTCATCCCATAAAGAGCCCTACACCTGACTTTTCTTAAAGGAAAAGTCAGCACATGAGATTGATAGATAAGGGAATGGTAACTATATTTTTAGTAATGCCAGCAAAATATTATCTCCCCCCCATTTATAATATATAAATGTTTTCTATTCTAACCTTGTAGTATAGATATTGTTTCATGCTCATTACTTGATAGTTTTGATGCAATACAGGTAGTCCTCAAGTTACGATTACAGTTGAGCTCAAAAGTTATGTTGCTAAGTGAAACATTTGTTAAATGAGTTTGCCCATTTTACAACTTTTCTTGCCACAGTTGTTAAGTGAATCATTGTATTTGTTAAGTTAGTTGTGAAGTTGGTTGTGAAGTGAATCTGGATTCCCCATTGTCTCTTCTTGTCAGAAGGCCACAAAAGCTGATCACATGACCCCAGGATACTGCAATGGTGGTAAATATGAACCAGTTGCCAAACTTCTGGATTTTGATAATGAGATTATGAGAATGCTGCAATGGTTGTAGGTGTGAAAAAGAGTAATACATCACTTTTTTCAGTATCGTCGTAACTGTGAACAGTCACTAAATGAACTGTTGTAAATCAAGGACTACCTACAATGATTATGTTGCCTTAGCTGTGTAGGACAAGTAAGAGAGTAAAAATATAAAGGTTTTGTTTATTTGCCATTTCCATTATGACATTGTTTATATTGTTTCTTAGAACTCCAGGCCTGAATCTGTAGCAGATGATGATGAAGCCCTGGATGAAGAAGCAAAGAGAAGAGACCAGCTAATTAAAGGGGCAATTGAAGTGTTAATTCGGGAATATTCCAGCGAGCTCAATGCCCCCTCTCAAGAGTCTGATTCTCATCCAAGGAAGAAGAAAAAGGAAAAGAAGGAGGACGTATGTGTTTTGATTTTGGACACAAACAGATTTACTTCATCTCTCCTTATAATAAGGGCCAAACCTTGTGCCATACATTAGCTCAAAGCATCTGATGAAACCACAAATCAACAAGCCTTGATGTTAGCAGCACTTACATGTTTCATAATGAAATTAAATCAGTTCTAAATGCCAAACCCTGTGGATGATGTAGGTGTGTATACACAAGGGTTGAATGCCCAGATTGGAGCTGCAGGTTTGATTCAGCCTTTCATCCCTTCAAAATTCATTTATTGAAATCATCGATGATTGTTCTTTATGGTGGAGAGGTGTTTTAACATCTTAGACATAAAAGTCCTGCCTATTAACATTTGTTATTTTAAAAGGCCAAAAGCTCTGGGCCATAGGGGTTCACACTGATGTCATAATCACAAAGTACCTTCTTTGATGTCCTGTTTTGATTATGTTTGTGCACATAAGTGAGAAGCTGTTTGTTATTCTTGGGGGAAAGCTATGTTGGTGTAAAATGGTTAATTATTTGGCAATTAAGCCATTTGACCTCCAGATTTTTTAAAGTGTTAACATACGGCACAGAATGCCATATTCCACCTGTGGAAAAATATGTTATAATTGGACTAAAATAATTTCACTCTGGGAGAAAGTACTTTACAAATACTTGCATGCTCGACTGTAACTGAGTTACAACTAGAGTTAACTGATGGGGATTTGGCTTGAGTTTGCAGCCCTCCTGCTAAGTTTAATTTTCTTTTACCACCATTGGGTTTGAAAATCAGTACCAAAAACAATCAGAATTGTTGCACATTTCCTTTTGCTTTCCTTTTATGTGTTTAGCCTCCAATTAATCTGAGTAAACCTTGTGCTGAAGTTTTTGTTCATTAAAGATGCTCATTCCCCTAAATTTCATTCACATGGTGGATTATCTTCTGAATATAAAGCAACTCTTATAATGGTACTGAAAAAGATAAGTGTTAATAAAATAACTTCTTGTTAGCCCACTTTACATTAATTGAATGTTGAATTTCCTAATGTTTAGATTAGGATTATTTCAATTTGCACATTGCTTACATAGTTGAAATTTAAGTGCGCTCTATTCTTTTCACCTGTTGAGAAGATGGAAGTGCATCCTTCTCCCTTAGCAAGTAGAACTAAAGCTCTGTATATGTTGGGGAGAAAAAAAAATTGAGGTATGTGCCATGTAAAGTTGGGTGAGAGGCACTTTTGTCTCCTTTGTTGAATGCATTTGGTTCCCTTGCCCATTCTGTGGTTGAAAAGATGAGGGATAATGTGGGAGTATAATGTGAGTGTGGGAAAACAAATGGAAAATTAATTCTGACTCTTGATTTCAGATGTGGGGAACCTCGCTAATTTGCAGTAACTTGGGAACCCCTTGAGATCAATAAATTTTGCGAATTAGCGAGTAAAGTACAAAATCAATTTTAAAATGTTACAAAAGGCACTGGCCACTTGTATACAAGCATAGTTTAGCTTGCAAGATTTATTTAGTTTGAAAATACTAAAATTGTATCCTACAATTTTAAATGGAGAAGTACTGGGTGAGGTGGCACCCAATAAACCTTTGCTGAAAAATAGATCAGTAAAAGGAGAATTAGCGAGGTTCTTCGTAATTTTGCTGAGTCAGACCAAAGTTCACAGCAATACAATATTGCTTGTTCTACCAACATACAGAACATTGTTTTTTTTTCCAGAGTAGTGTGCAATCTATTTTTTAAAAAAAAAATCTCCGTGGATTTTTCCGCAGATTTTCCGCAGATTTCCAGTGGCCCCACTGATACCTTATCCACTCATCACCAAGGTTCGTTTACATTGTAGGCTTTGACAATGACTGTTTACTGCTAGTTACCAGATTTGTGACTCGTGTCCATCTAATTTTTTTTCATTCATTTAACATCAGACTGTGAGGTTTGGTACTGCAGAAGCCCTTTATTTATCTCTTACAAGACTGGTACAAAACATCTAACCTTCAGTTTTTCTTTTGGTTCTCCCATTCCTTTGTGCATGGATTTTAATATTTTATTTCTTGTTCTGTCCCCCACCTCTTTTTTCCTTTGCAGGAGGATATAAATGCTATAGAAATGGAAGAAGATAAAAGGGACCTGATATCCCGAGAGATTAGTAAATTCAGAGATACACACAAGGTAATATACTACTTCTTGCAGTTTATGCAAAATTAGGTTATTGTAAAACCCAGTTTCAATTCCCTTACCCTTTAGAAAATTTGCAAGGACATTACATATCATTTGTTCATCTTTATAGCAGGAATAATGTGTATCTAAACATTCTCACTGCAGTGGTCTAATATTTTAGTTAGTTTTTCTTATATTACTGCATTGCAATCTTCTCTCTTAACACAAATAAATTTTTTTAAAAATACCCTTCTCCTCTGCTTGTTTTGAAATGAATCCAAAGTGGCTAAAATAACACATAAGACCAAATAACTAAATTGGGCTGGCCCTTGAAACATTTTGATTCCCATAATAGTCAGGTTACTGTAAAACATAATTCATACTCGTGTTATTACTAAGCCCTATTGCTTAGTTTAAATTTAAGATTAAATTTATTAGCTGAACTGAGAATGGGGGTGAAATAAATTAGGTATTATTTATCAGACTTTACCAAAATTTAGATGCATGGAAGAACTGTAAATTCCCATAAAGCTAATCTATTCATTGACCCCCACCATTATGATAGAGATCATATGGTGACTAATGCAAGATGAAAAACACAGCTTGGAAAGTAACATGGAATAGGATGTAAGTATGAGCTTCTGTTTTTTATTATTTATGGATGCCCCCTCAAAAAAATATGCAAAGGGGTAACTGGCTTGGAAATACGTTTGCACAGCAAATTCTACCTCAGGATTCCCACCTAGAGAAGTTTCTGATAATGTGAATTTATTAATGTATTCTGGTTGGGGGGTTGTGCAAGGGTGGAGAAGTGCAAGCTATGCATGCAGTGTATATCTTGATGTTTAGCTTTCATGGAATAATAACTGTGCATAAAGGCTGGATTACTCCAAGCCAGCAAATATGTTCACTCCTGACATGAGAACTCTGTTTGCTAATATCATTGAACGGCGGTATTCAGGTACAAAATGGTAATGTACATTCTGGTTGCAGGTTATGCTTATTTGCATTTCTAACTTTTAAGTACAAAATATTTATATGTTGTTGGCAATGCACAATATTCCTATATTACTTGGGAATGAGAACCTGAGGATAAGTATTCCGAAGATGTGTGAAACTGGTCATAATGAAATATGGTCTGATTTCCAAGCCCCAACAAGTAACTAAAATGCAATTAAATGTGATTCAAAAACAAAAGCAAAATGTGCTTCCTGTTTCAGAAGCAATTGGGCATATTTATTGCCTGTGATCTATCTTATTGGAAAATATTTTTAATTTACTTTTTGAAATAGTAGATGAAATTCTAATATAAAATGGCTATTTTATATATTGGGTGGGATGATTAAAAAGGGGCTGGCTAGCGAGCACAGTGAACCTTTGCATGTTTTTTGGTTAGAGTTTACAAAATAATAATCAGACTGTTAGGGTGTCAGCATTGCAGGGGGCGTCCATTTACAGCACAGATGAGTCTGAAGAGAACTTAAGGTAAGATTTTATTATTGTTCTGTCTATACTCTTTGCTCATTATTTCAGCATATCTTTAATTCTTTCTCCATTTCATTTTTACCCCCTTATCTTTTTTGTTTACATGGAAGCAGCCTATTCAGATTTGTATGACATAACTGTTGATTTACTTATCTGGCATCTTAAAGGCCATCTTTTAAAGTTGCTCTTTTTCTTAAGAGCATCTTAAATTCAGATAAATTTTGATGATGATTTTTATTATGACCAGCAGCATAACCAATAGCATTTTATTGGAACAACTAAAATAATCTAAAATATTGGAACAGCTAAAAAATACAGTAAGTATTGCCCATTCCAGTATCTAAACTTTTCTGTAAAAGTATACAAAATTGGAGGTAAGTTCTATGAAACAGCATATATAAATATGCCCTAATTAATGAAATTATATGAGAGCACTTCATTTAGAAATTAGATTGTAATGTTCCCACATGTTGTGCACTTTCATCTTTCCCTTCTTACAATGGCTGTTTTCTATCATTCTTAAATATCCTTTCCTTTGTGAGTTCAATGTATCTAACACCATTTTGCCAGCATTTTATGTTTAATACTATTTAGCATCATGGTTAGATATATTGATCTCTTGTTTCTTAGTTATATTACTATGATCTTGTTTGGGTTCTCTGGTCCATGAGTGTGCCCCAGAACACTATCTGACAGGTAAGATTGTTTTTCAAATTGTCTTAAATTATTTGTTGAAAGAGAGAAATATGTGCACATTTTGTTGTCCTAATTTATATGGTATTTTACTGATGTTAAAATTGATGCCAAAAGGAATGAATTTGCTCTTTCCATTATTTAAAATGCATTAGTTACATATAGGGTGTGATCCTTCCTTATACTAGTGCTGGATCCCTGTACAGAGGGCTCTCCAGAAGGAATAGTAAAGTCAGGCCTTCCTCAGAATGGGAAATTTAGATATTCCTCTTACCTTCCCATCCATTTTCTTCAGTTGTTCAGAGAATACAAATTGAATATTTCCTTTACCAAGTGTTGAGGACAGACTGGATGGAGATATGAGAGCTATATGCAAGCCTTCCATTCTGAAAATAGCTTGTATGTTAAATGTGTGTACCAGGAGAGAACAAGTGAGAAAAGGATACTGTTATGCTCTATGGCACTGGTGTCAAACTTGCAGTATCACGTTGCCGTCACATGACTTTTAATGATTTCCCCATTCGCTGAGCTGGGGTGGGCGTGACCTCGGCATGACGCATCCACCCCACGGGCCGCCAGTTTGACATCCCTGCCCTATGGCATCCCTCTAGGCACAACACTTGCACAAGGAAGAATCATTCCCATAAAATTCTGGCATTCATCAGGCTGATAATTGGCTTATGTTCTTTTTTTTTTTTTTTGGTTTACTTGTGAACCATGTACTTGCTCTTCCTCCCAGAAATATAGCTTGTAGGCAAGGTTAATCCAGTGTTGGCGGTCCATGTCCTAGCACAGCATCTGTAAGTTAACCCACACCAATTGCTTCCAAGGATGGATTTATCTATTAATGAGATTTAATTTTTCTGTTGTCTTTATGGGTGTCTTAGTAGCAGTGATGACTTTTTCAATAAAGAAATGTATTTTTATAGAAATTCAGTAACATACAATCTTTTAATCTCATTGTGATTTCCAACCTTTTCCTTCCTGCAGACTCTTTGAATGATAATCGTATCAGTTATTTTTTTAAAAACACAGTACAAGTATTGTGATTGTAAAAATGTTCGGAACCATGCAGTCATATATTCCACTATGAAATTAGAAATTGCTTTATTCTCCACGTTTAGAGAGAATAAACTTAATTTGACTAGATGTGATATAATCAGCTATTAAGCTTCTGTTGATATCACTAAATTGTCTGTTAATTGGATGAATTTTGCTACATAAAAATGTAATCTTGTTTAGGGTCAAAGTATTTTTCATTCTTTGAACTATTATAGGCAATGCATTCATGTAATAATCAGTACGGAGAAGACAAGCATTGCTTTTCTATTCAAGGTTGGAGATTGCGGGCCTGCTAGGTAAATAACTTGCACGAAAACTATCTTATGAATGCAAAACTTTGTTTTCATCCATATGAATTGAAAGCAAACTATATGTGTTGAATTTATCAGTGATCTTTATATTCTTGTTGCCAGATTTTGGTATTGTGGGGTGGGGCTTCCGAATCTAGCTACAAACTAACTTGGAAAATCCTTTTGGTTTCTAGAAATTGGAGGAGGAAAAAGGCAAAAAAGAGAAAGAAAGACAAGAAATTGAAAAAGAACGGCGTGAAAGAGAAAGGGAACGCGAACGTGAAAGAGAAAGAAGGGAACGTGAAAGAGAGAGGGAGAGGGAGCGTGAACGAGAGAAGGAGAAGGAACGGGAGCGGGAACGGGATAGAGATCGGGATCGCACTAAAGACAGAGACCGGGACAGGGAAAGAGATCGAGACAGAGACCGTGAAAGAAGCTCAGACCGGAATAAAGATCGGAGCAGATCTAGGTAAATTTTGCAATATAACAATGACTTAATAATTTGGTAATATTTCTTTTTTAAGTAAAATATTCTAAATGTATACAGTAAATCACATAGTTTTATTGGTTTTAATACGGTAAGATACCCAGAATCACCTCATGATGAAATAGCCAGAAAACAAATTTAATAAATAAATAACAACAGATTATGTATAAAGTATAATAACATGAGCCCCACTTTGACACCTTATCTCTTTGGTACCATCCCAGAGTTAATTGATAAAGCCATACAATGTAGAACTATTGATTTTTCTGTGGGATTGGTATTCCATCAGATTTCTATACACTTTTATTGTTCAGAGATTATTTTGTTGACAAATGGAAAAGAAATAATGGAGATGCTGGTCAATCCCTGATTTCTCTAAAGAGGAGAATGGATGGGGAATCCTACCACTTTGAGTAGGGAAAGACCCTCCTCTGATCCTGACACAGGAAAAAATTCTGCTCTTTTAAAATAAATGTTCCTTGTCATGATTTATAATTCTTTTTATCTTGGGTATTGATATGGGAATGAGGTAGAATTTAAGACTCAGAAAGAATTATATTTTCTTATCAAACAATGCAAATTAAAAGGGTGAAATCATGGTAGAAAACATTAACTTTAAAAGGAAAATATCAGGTATAGGGAAAGGAAAGAATCTACTATCTTCCTTTCAAGGTTTTCCAGCTTTCCATAACATATAGTAAAATATGAAGTGGATATGCAAAGCAGAATCAAAATATCTGGAAATGTACATATCCATGTTTCAGATATGGACTAAATGTTCTTCCCAGCTCAATCAAGTATGCACAGCTTTCTCCAGGTCAAAAGCTGAACTAGGCCTTCAAAGATACCCCACAGATATATTCCAAAAATTGTGTGTGTGTACAAAGCATAATTTGATTCATGAGTTCCATCTTACACTTAATTAAAATGCAGCTAATTGGGTTGTCTGTTATGTATTTAATAAGTTTCTACTCCTGCCATATTAAAATTACCATAACAGCTCTTTACAGGCTTCAATTTGGAGCTTTAGGTTCTGGATCTTTGTTGTAAAGCATAGTTTACAAACTAGTAGTTGGGTTCACATAGTTCCACTCTGTAGCTTCTTTAAATTCTAAATTGACTTATGGCTTTACTGTTCCAACCCGCATTGCTTCCCATTGTCTGTTTATCTTGACAGTTCACAGCTATTTCCCCCTAAATTTCCTTAAATCTTTTTTCTTCTAATATTTCTGGTGATCTGTTCATAGTAGTCTGACATGTCTCTCATCTGTGTCCCCTTTGATTCAGTTTTCTTTCCAATTGACAGTTGATTGGTGACACAATTTGGGAACTTACTCTTAATTTTAGCCTGGCCATTTCATACATCCCTAAGCCCATGCAGAGACAAGTGTCCAATGTGCTGGTTGACTGGGATATTCATTGACTGAAGCCTCCAAATCTATACCTGAGAGAGAATGTAAAACTGTTCAGCTGGTCTCTACTCAACAATTTTCTTTGTGAATTCATACTTGAACCTCTTAATCTGAATATTTCCATGCTAACTCTAACAATAACAATACTAACTCTAAAAGCTGAAACTGCTACAGTTTGAGGGATCCTATGGTATGTATAGATGGGTTTAATAGAAGCTTGAGTTTCTTATTGGTAACAGGACTCTTAAGTAATTAAATATGATATTTAATTACTTTGGGTGTTGTGTGTGCAGGTGTGTGTGTAAACTATTTGTTGCTGTGTTTTCGACAGAGAGAAAAGCAGAGACAGAGAGAGAGAACGGGAAAGAGAACGGGAGAGGGAACGGGAGAGAGAGCGGGAGAGGGAAAGAGAACGAGAGCGGGAACGAGAAAAGGACAAGAAAAGAGATAGAGAAGAAGATGAAGAAGATGCCTACGAACGACGCAAACTGGAAAGGAAACTGCGGGAAAAGGAAGCAGCTTATCAAGAGGTATTTATAACAAATTGCTGAAAGGTTCCTAATTCAAATGGAAGGAGGGGTTGCAGAATATACCATATCTCATGATACCTGTTTTCCAGGGTAATGCTCTTTTTCAGTGAGTAAACATCATGGTGTAAGAATGGGGTCTAAGATAAATATTAGATATTAATATTCAGACCTATATATTAGATATCATTAAATATCATTTCCCTTGAGTGAATTGGTGCGTATTTCCTGCATATGCTGTCAATATTCTTGTAACAATTTGTACGTTCTTTTTCTGCTGGAATACAAAACTGAGGCTGATATGTAATTATTTGGTTTAAATAAATTATGGATGATTTTGCTGTTTCCAAAATGAAATATGTAACTATTTTGCACTTCCTGTGTGACCAGTGAAATAATAAAAAAGCTGTGTGGTTTCAGCGTCTTAAAAACTGGGAAATCAGAGAACGGAAGAAAGCTAGAGAATATGAAAAAGAAGCTGAGAGGGAAGAAGAAAGAAGACGGGAAATGGTAAGTGATTCATTACCATACCAATGTTCTTATTAGATATTAGAACACATAATTTCTCTTCTGGGTATGAAAATATTATAGTGAATGTTTTATTTGTCTAAGTCAGCAATATCATAAATTGGGAGTTTTTCAGTATACATGGAATTGAAAGCATCACTTTGTACATATATTTATTTAGGCTTTATGATATGAGCTTTAGAAAAGGCTCACAAATATCAGTCTATTCAAAACTGGGCAATTTTAGGACTCTTTGTGCTTTAGGACATGTAGAGTATTTTCATTGCTTCATAGGAAACAAACAAATCTTCCCTAGTACATTTAAATTGGCTCTTTCCAGGGAACAACTTTCTAGAGAACAAAATAATGTGGATCATTTTAGTTTGCACCTGAGTATTGCTTTAATCTATCCTTTCCCAATTTAATGCTCTCTGGATATGCTGGATAAGAGTTCCCATTAACTGCAGCCAGAATAATCATTGCCTATAAACATGTGTGTGTCCACACCCATAATTCTATGTGCCCCACCCATGCATGCACTCCCCTCCCCCTGCTTTTGGCATGGTGGGCTAGGTAGGGGCATTTATTCTTCTCCACAGGTTCCAGAGCCTTTCTAGGAGTCTGGGGAAGGCCAGAAATGGGCTTTCCCCAACCCCCAGAGGCACTCTGGAGGCCAAAAATGGTCCATTTGCCAACTTCCAGTGCGGCCAGAAAGCACGAAAATCAGCTGGGTGGCACACACATGCATGCCAAATAGAAAGTCACATTTGAATTCTGTGATGTTTCTAAATAAGTATGTCTAGCATTGCACTTTTACATTTAAAAGCTCTCCTCTTAACTAAACAGGTAAATAGTAACATAACTATTTATTTGCCTATCATTACCATACTAATGTGTATTATCAAAATAAAGCAGATTTCTTCAGTGGATTAAGAAGATTAATTTTCAGGCAAAACAGGAGAAAAAAGCAAACTGCAGAAAGGAGATTCACATGATTATTAAAGATTAAAACGAATTTAAGCCTTTACTTAATCAAAATGTAAAAATAGAAGTTAAGGTTATCAGATTGTAATTGCTCTTATATTAGTCAGTTTGTTTTGGAGAAATCTACTTAACATTCTTTTTTAAAAAGGAAGTTCTTCAGGAAATACAGCTAGCTATGGATATATTTTTGTTTTGATCTTAGAAGATTAATATTTTGATGGCTAAAGAAATATGGAAGTAAACATAGGTGTACTCCTAGATATTTTGTATAGCAGCAAATGTAGATTGCTTAGATGTCTTGAGCTACTTGGGATTATATGTAATAACCTTTTAGATTCTTCCCCCCCCTCCCAAAGTGGGCAGGTTTTAAAAACACAGGATTCAAAAATTCAGTGGTATGATGACACCTTGATATACCAGAATATAATGCAAAGGGCTTTTCCATACAGTAAATTTACATCACATATATAATGATATTATCCAAATGTGTAAAATTCCACAATACCTACTTTCCAACTCAATAGGCTTTCCTCTGTGATGGACTCTGCCTTTGAATTTGTCCATCAAAAATATGATTTCATTATATATTCATCAATAACTAGAAATAATCAGTTACTAAGTAAATAATGTATTCACTTTTCATAGACAAAAGAAGCTAAACGTCTGAAAGAATTTCTAGAAGATTATGATGATGACAGGGATGATCCTAAATATTACAGGTAAGTTAATGAAGACTATGATCCTCATTAATTTTTATTGGTAAATTAAGAGACCTAATGGTAAACTGTTCCTGAAATACTGTAGGTGTTGCTGTTTCATTTGAAAATGGGTATTAAATTATTATTTAATAAAATTTATAACAATCTTTAAATGAGTTTGTTTCTCTTTCTGATGTTCAGCCTTTTTATAAAGGTATAATTGTTTAATTTGCTGTCAATATAATCTCAACTGATGTTAGTGTAATAAATTGAAACTGGAATTTTAGTTGTTAGTTGTTGCAGTTGTAAGTCAAGGCAACATATGATCAAATTTGATTTTATGGCAGTTTTTACAATGATCATAAAGTGAGTCACTGCAGTCATTAATGTGACCAGAGTTGGTGGGGAATGCTCATTGTAACTTCAACTGGACTACCTGTAGAGAGAAATAATTCCTTCAAAATTACAGGTAAAGGTAGATCTTGACATTCAAAGACTCTTCAAAGCTATGATGGAGCAGAAATTGTGGTTATGATTAGTCCTTAGGATTTTATACATCCCAGCACTCCCATGGTCATATGATTGTGATCTGGGCACTTGGCAACTGGCTCACACATAAGATTGGTTGCACAGTCCACAGTCATGTGATTACCATTTGCCATCTTCCCTGCTGGGTTGCCCATAAAGTCAAGGGGATGCACAAAGGGAAGATTGCAAGTTATTGCACTAAGTTTCCCCCAACTGTACGGTCTCCCCAGCCCCAGCTCATGCCTCACTGGCTTCAGGCATCCCATGCACCCCTGAGTCTCACTGCACCTCTCTTGTGCACCACCCCTATGCATCCTACCCAAGCCCTGCCACCCTCACATATCCCTCATACCTTTTCCGATCCTCATTGCACCACCATTGTGCACCCTTACCAGATATCCTTCATGTACCTCTTCATGTCTTCTCTCAACCAATAGTAGCTACTTGCGTGCCTGCCTGCTTACAAGCGACATGAGACTTGCAACCTCCTGCTGGCTTCCCCACTGTGGGAAGCTGGCAGGAAGTTGCCTAATGATTGGATTCAGTTGGTAACAAAAACCAATCATATTGTGTTGTGATGGAAGTCCCAGTCCCAACAATTACTCATAGTCCTCAAGTTATGACCATTCATTTAGCAATCATTTGAAGTTATGGCAGTACTGAACAAATGGAAACATGTTTGCCTTTTTTGGCTGATCCTGCTGCCCTGCCCTTGCTAGCCCTGCCACACTGCAGTCACTGACCCAGCTGGCCTTGCCACCCCCATTTAACCTTCAGTTATCTTTCGGTCACTGCTGCTATGGCGCACCCGGACTAGCCCTTTACTAGCAAACGGCGGGCCATATTAGGCCTACTTTCTGAGAACATACTTGTCCCTTGTCTTTTTGAAAGCCTTCTGTCTCAGCCACAGCAGGAAGAAGAGAGTGAAGGTCAGCTAAAGGCAAGAGCACAAGGTGCTGAGGATGATAGGGCCAGCAAGCACAGGGCAGCAAGGCTGTCAGAGACCATATAGCTTAGCAACAGAAATTGTAGTCCCAATTGCCATCATACCTCGAGGGCTACCTGTAGAAATTAAAGATGAAAATTCGTAATGAAAGATTCAGCATCAATGTCCTCACAGCTATACATACACTGCCTTCAAAATCAGAGATGGTTAAATAACTTGCTGTCTCCCCAAAGTTCCACTTGGGAAATGTTCTGCTTCATTGCTATATGTCAGTCATCAAAGTCATATTTTGCACTAAGCCAGCATTTGACTACATTATGTGGAATAAAATACAATTGATTGGTACACTGCCATAAACTATATAAACCAGGGCACAGAATGCTCAAAGTAGTAGACTTTTTGGCCTGATCAAACACAGCACTCTTAATCCAGATTCTGAATAGAGTTGGATTCATTCTTCTGTTGACAAATATTAATGGAGGTGCTTGGGATTGCGTGAATTTGTAAATCAAAATGAATGTGCTGTATGTTTCAGGGGAAGTGCTCTGCAGAAGCGATTGCGAGACAGGGAAAAGGAAATGGAAGCGGATGAACGGGATCGAAAGAGAGAAAAGGAAGAATTAGAAGAAATCAGACAACGTCTTCTTGCAGAAGGACATCCAGATCCTGATGCAGAGTTGCAAAGGGTAAGAAAGTCTTTTGAATGAATACATATTTGATTCCATATATTTGTAGACAATAGTATGTCATTACACTGCTTCATCCTTGTTGGGATGCAGAAAATAGGTTCAGAAAGATTTCAAAATTGCTAAGACAGGTAGCCCTCACTTAATAATCCTCATTGGGACTGGCAAGTCTACTGCTAAGGTCACTAAGTGGAAAATCACATGACACTAATTATGCATTATGGGTGGAAAGAGACTACTCAATTTCACACGTTCAGCTTTTGTTTGCCTCCTAACTGTCTGCGGAGATTCTCAATCATCCAGACCATAGTTGTCTCAAAAGGTACTTTTTCAAAAACCAACTGGGCTGTTTTTTCCTTGTGGAAGAACAAAACGTTTCATTTTTATAGGCCATCTTTCCTTTGTTTGACCCTTTCCTACTGCCAGAGTAATCACATTGCTATTGATGGGTACAAGAGCAAATGGCTTACTCTCTTGAAATCCCTGCCCCGGCAATCTCTCTGCTCTACTGAGGGGATGGGGAGGAGGTTCATTTTGAATGTCGAATCTATAGAGCACTTTAAAAACAACATACCATTCTCCATATATTTCTCCATATAAATCTGCATATCTTTCCTGGGGGAGGGGCTGTCTTATCTTTCTAATTGTTATAAGTTACTATTTTGCAATTTCATGATATGAGCACCTCTAGTCAATACCAGGTTTTCCTTTTACTGACTGAATAGAACATTTCCATCTTTGCCATGTTTTATATCTTTAATCGGACTTTGAAGTTGTCTGTGCAGTTCATATGTGGCTCTGTGTTTAGTGTTGTCTTTTACACTGCTGAACAAGATATTTGCTGTTTATATTGAAGCTGATAAACAAAAATATTTGTAGCTCAGGGTTGAGATGGGGGAGGGGTCCTTGGTGCTCTCAGCTTGATTTCTGTTTCATTTCATACATTGAGGCTTTATAACATTTCCAATCCTTGATTTTATTTCTAGCTTTAGCCTGTCAGTCTCCAGTAATTAATTTGATGTCCTTTTTTGGTGAAGAAATTGCTTTAGCAAAGGACTTGCAAGTGTAGTCCATTTCCTCTGCATCTATGGTGGGAAGGAGCATATACTTTAATCACTGCTATACTGATTTGGGTTCACTGCTATACTGATTTTTGATTCAAGCCTTGGCTTGAGATAATTTTCTTTGAAGGGTGGCAGTGACCTTCACCCTTTTATTAATAATAATAATAATGGCTACTCAATTTCTCTAAAGTGTATCACAATAGGGGAGACTTAAGAAAATAGAGAAACCATGGTGCTGACAAATCAGCTGCTGCTTCTTTTCCATTATAACTGGTGAAGGAAAAGGCCCTTTCCACAGTCTTCCTGTTGCTTTTCTAATAATTCTCTTGCATTTATATTCCATAGATGGAACAAGAAGCGGAAAGACGTCGGCAGCCACAAACCAAACAGGAACCAGAATCTGAGGAAGAGGAGGAGGAGAAGCAAGAAAAGGAGGAGAAGCGGGAAGAACCTGAAGAAGAGGAGGAGGAGCCAGAACAAAAACCCTGCCTTAAGCCAACACTGCGACCCATCAGTTCAGCTCCATCTGTTTCATCAGCAAGTGGCAACGCAACTCCCAATACCCCTGGAGACGAATCTCCCTGTGGTATCATCATCCCACATGAAAACTCTCCTGATCAGCAACAGCCAGAGGAATACCGGCCTAAAATAGGACTGAGTCTCAAATTGGGTAAGTTATTTGGTTTTGCAGCTTGGCATATTCCTAAAAATGGGAAGAAAATAGAAAAATATAAAACTTCACTTAAGTGTTGCCGTAACTGGCTTCTTCATGAATTCTGCTTCTCCTTTCCTTCGTAAAAAATTATCCATGTCCTTTTGTTTTTAATTATGCCACCTTGATTCTGACAAAATCCTGAGAGGAATTTGTATTATGTGTGAGAGAAATGTTTTCCTTTATGTTACTATAGGTGCCTGCAATAGTCCCAGCCAGCCTAATGCTGTGAAAAGAAAAAAACTCACCGTCGACAGTGTCTTCAATAAATTTGAAGATGAAGACAGTGATGATATGCCCCGAAAAAGGAAATTGGTGCCTCTAGATTATGGCGATGAAGACAAAAGTTCCTCCAAAGGCAGTATAAATACTGAAGAGAAGCGCAAACACATTAAGAGTCTGATTGAGAAAATTCCTACAGCCAAACCAGAACTATTTGCTTATCCTCTTGACTGGTCTATTGTGGATTCAGTGAGTATTTTGACCAACATCCCCCTCCCATTAATACAATATTGAAAGAGCTCATTACAACAGTTTGTCATCTCTCATTTGGGCCAGTATCTCTCAAACATCTGATGTCACCAAGGGAAGGCATAGGGTATAAAATTAGGGGTCCCCTCTGAGCTTAGCTGTTTTCTTGTAGACGTTTCATTACTCAAACTAGGTAACATCTTCAATGCACATGTTACTTAGAAATTATATGAATCATAGTAAATATAATCTTACAAATCTTGATCCATTGCACCAAGATTCAGCAAATCTGGGTTTCACAATATAGAGACAGGGAAGCACTGTCAACAGTTGGATACCTGCTGATGACTTGAAATCTCTGTGTGTGTGTGTTAAATACAGCTTTTTTTACCCTATGTAAATCACTGAAGTTTACTAGTGTATGTATAACTCAAAAAAGGATAAAAGTAACTCGTAGTGGTACAGAAAAATATATATTTTTAAAACCCTGTGTTTATTCTAGACATTAATGGAGAGACGAATTAGACCATGGATCAACAAGAAAATAATAGAATATATTGGTGAAGAAGAAGCTACATTAGTTGATTTTGTTTGCTCAAAGGTAAGTTTACTTTCCTATATATGTAAAGTTGTATGTTTCTGTATATGAATCTTCTGTGTACAGAATGGCTGTTCTCAGTTAATCTGTGCCTGAATGAAAGCATGCCTGTTTTGGGTTACCAAAATGGAGCTTGCAGGCAGAAGCAGAAGAGGAAAGGGACAAAACCAAGAGCAATTGGGATGGTAGGAGTGGGAAGAGGGAAGGACAAGACTGGTACTGATCACAGCCCTTGAGGTTCCTGGACCGTCTGTTTGACTGGCCAACTTGCCTAGCACAGGCCGTGTTTCAGAATGTATTATCCAATGTTGGCTGCACTGTACATCTGAAAGCTGACATTTGAATGAAATCTCCAAATATTTAACAGTAATAATACTTAAAATAATGCAAATGCCATATTGAGTGGTAAAAATAGTTTGACAAACAAATTATCCAGAAGAGTTGTGAATTTCCTTTCACTGAAGGTGGTCAGATAGATGCTGGACAGTATTGTGGATACCCTGTTTCCCCGAAAATAAGACATCCCCTGACAATAAGCCCAATCAGGCTTTTGACTACATGCGCTAAAATACCCCCCCCCCTTTCAAAATATTATAAACGCATGCACATATTGAATGCACATATGTAATACTGAAAGAAAACTTACCAGGAAAATCAGTCAGTCACCTTTTTGTGTTTTAATTATTGGCTTTAGATCAGAAATCTGTTGATGGACTTGCATAGCATTTTTATATTGATCATGTGTTTTGAGAACTATGGTATGCTCCTTCTGAGATTGCTTATGACATGGTGTCTTCTTGTAACATCTGTCCCAGAGGTATTATAATGCCTTCTTAATAGACATTGAAATTAATTAATTTTTAATAATTAGCATTTGATCTGTCATACTCAGTATGGAGACTTATAAATGGCATATTTGCTTGAGTGCATCTGGAAAAAAACATTTTATTTGAAATCAAAAGTGAGACTTTAAAAAGAAGATAATTTGTTACCTTGAGTTTATCTGTTATACTGATAACATTTCCAAGTCTCATGTGCTTCCATTTTTCAAACTGTTTAAAATGCTAAGACAATTTCTATGTATCTCTTTTTTAGGTTATGGCTCATAGTTCACCACAAAGCATCCTGGATGATGTGGCTATGGTGAGTAAAAGCAAGAATTTACCAGTGTAAACGTGTAACACTTTATCAGGAAACAAAATTGCTGCTTTTGCAAAATGAATATGGAATAATTGCAATGATCATGTCCTAAAATGGAAAAAAAATTCTTTCTCCTACAGGTGCTAGATGAAGAAGCAGAAGTTTTTATAGTCAAAATGTGGAGGTTATTAATATATGAAACAGAAGCTAAAAAGATCGGTCTGGTAAAATAAAGACTTCTTTTATGGTTCCATTTCAATTTTTCTTTCACATCACTGAAGAACTTTGAAGTTTCTCTGTGCTCAGAGACATTTGTGAGACCTGTATTTTTTAAATGTAGAAAATGTGAATTTTTTTCATCCTCTGTTTCATTGAGGCTATCTTTGTTCCATTTCTCCGCTTCCTTGATTGTAATTCTCCAAATCCTACATTGGTGGTTTTCACGCGCCAGGTAAAGTAACAGGTATGATTTATAAACCGCAGTTGCTGTATACAGTCTCTGATCTTCATCTTTTAGACTGCTTCTTGTAAATATTGAAGACATGTTTTAGGAAACATATCCACTTACTACATATGGAAATAATTGAACTTTATGTAAATGCACCAGTCTCTTTCCCTCCATTTTTAAAATAGAATAAACTTTAAAATTCCAAAAATGGATGGGGAGTCATTTTGCTGGAGGACAATTTTCACCTGCATGGATGTGAACTTGTTCACTTGCTGGGCTTTGTAATATTTTAGATGGCCTGTCCTGTAGAAAAAACAAATGGTGGATTTGCATAAACTCAGGACTTTCATTTTAACTATATCACAACGTCTCAGTTTTCTTGTTCTCATCATTGTTTTAAGTAGGACAAATACCACACAGTTATAAATACTTTTGGCCCTTCTAATAGAAACATGACATCTTAATTTTTATTATTTAAAACTGGAAATAGGCCAGTTTGGGATATTTGTGGAAAGCAATGGTATAAAAATGTTATTTGAGCAGAACAATTTACAATGTTAGACCATAACGTGTTCAAAGATGGAAAAAAACTTTTACGTAAGCCATCAAGTCAGCTGTGACTTTATTCTTTTTTGTACTGTAAAATGTCTGTCAGATTTGTAGAGGGCACCACTTCCTGCCATCTTACTCTATGGGTTTTATACATATGCTGATGTGGTATAAATAACAATGTACTGTAAACTGCATTTTTAAAAATCTCACAAGTAAAAAAGACTGAATGCCATAGGCTTCTTGATTGCAGGACAAACACTTTCCAGGAAGCAACAACTTGTCTTAAAAGAAAGCACTCTTCTGATATCTCTACCTGAAGAAATACAAATCACTTACTCAGAAGGTATAACTGTGATCCCATGTTACTGAATTCTTGCATCTGAAAACTTGTTCTTAATGGGATCCTATAAAAGTTTCAAAGTGTAAATATTTCCAATATTAAAAATGTATATATTTGATCTGGATTTTGATTACTCAGGTTTTAAGATAATATTGATACTTCTATTTCAGTTATGGGAGTTTTGATTAGTTGATGTGCTCATATTGCAGTATAAACTAATCTCAGATTTTGCCTATTTGTCAACATTGTATTGGATCGTGACTAAGCTACACACTGATCCTAATAAGATTAGTTTTAATCTTTTAAAATTCTATATGTAATAAACTACTGGACAAAGTCATGGGATCACTCCAAATGTAGTGCCATCTGGAAAGTTTTCCCCCTTTTCTCACTAGTTTATCCCCGTTATTTCATGGAGTTTTCTTATCCAAGTTAACTGGCCCTGACCCCTAGTTATCTGGTAAATTCAAACTCAGTCATGTACTCTATATACTGGTATTAGAGATTTGTGAATTCTTTAGAACTAATTTTTAGAATGCAATTTTGCACTATCATCACATGCAATCTGATCAAAGTTTCATCTAAATCTGTAATAAACTTTGGATAAGTAGGTTTATTGAATCAACATTCATTGTCTTTGTTGAGAAAAAATCTCATGAAGCCTTAGGACATGGGTGTCAAACTCTCAGCCCGCAGGCCGGATGCGTCACGCACTGGCTACACACACATCCAGTTTAGCAAAGGGAAATGTTCTGATATATCACGTGACACCACCGTGACAATGCAAGTTTGATACCCCTACCTTAGGATATGAGCTTAAGATTCTTGAGTGTTGAGTTAAATATTGGAATCAATGAGATGGCAGTATAGTACAGCTTTGGGATGGGTGTCGTCCAGAGTTTATTTTAAACTACGTATCTTGCCACCATCAGAGTCTGCTGTTCACAACTCAACCATTATAGAAGTAGATCATGCCCAAATGAGAATTTTCTGGATCTCAGAAAAAGTTGAGGTCTGGAAAGAGATATAAAACGTTGCCCAATGGCTTGGTCTCCAGTGATCCACAATAAATCAGTTAGCATTCCAGTGAAGAAAATGGAATGCCCTTGTTATTTTTCCCAATATTGAACGTCAGAATTCTGACACAGGCCACTCTTGTGTTATCTGACACCAATGTTCATGATGCCGCCAGAAGGAAAATACTGCACAACAGGATAACTTCATTCTTCGAAGAATAACAAGAAGGAAAACATAATTTTTGAAAAACACATTTCCATACATGTCAAGCTATCAGAGCAATGTTTTGTAGACCAACAAAGCAAGGGGACATTATTTAGCATTGAGGAGAAATGTTTTCATTTTAAAAAAAACCTTGCCAACAAAAGTACTTCTTTCCATCTATGAAGCATGATGGGGAGAAAAATGATATCCTGCTTTGCAGGTTCAAGACCCAGGCAACTTGCAATCATTGAGAGAAAACTGCTACAGGAAGTCAAGAGTGCTAGTTAATGAACGGAACCCAAAACAAATATAGGATATAGAACAGGATAACAAAATTTAATTCAACTGAAATATGGTACAATCTGAACTAAGCAGTATGTGCTAGAGCACAAAAATATCACTGAATTCAAACATTATTAACAGGACTAGATCAAAATACCTCTAAACTGATGTGCAGAATTGATCTACAAATGTAAGAAACAATTGAAGTCACTGCAGCTAAATTGTTCCATTACTATATCTAAAGCTTTTTAAAAAATTCCAACAAGCACTGAATTCTGACTCAGTGTAAAAATGAAGCTCAGACATTGCAAGTTATAATTCTACAGGATTACAGTTGATTCTAAATGGTTCATCAGCATAGCTCCTGATAAGATTCAATTTTGTGATTTAAATTAAATATAACTTATGAGGAGACATTTGCTTGTCTTCACTGTTAGGTTTTTCCTTAATTCCAGGTTGCTTTTTTCCTTGATTAGTTTCCATCAATTGTTTCTATCTTGACCCCCTCCAATCCTTTTTTCTAAACTAGCCACATTCAAATCCTGCAACTGTTCTTCATATGTTTTAGTCTCCAGCCCTTTAATCATCTTAATTGTTCTGTGCACATTTTCCAAAGTCAACATCTATTTTGTAATGTAGTGACCAAAACTGGATACAGTATTCCAGGTGTGGCTTTATAACACGACACCAATACTTCATGTGATTTTGCCTCTATACAGCCAAGAATTGTATTACCTTTTTTAACTCCTGCCAAAAATGCTGCTGTACAGGGAAGACAATTAAAGCTGTAGTTTTGAGACTATTGAAGATTAAAACCATATTCCTAGACAGTTATTGGTGTCAATGTATTACGTTCAAAGCTAGTATCTGAAGTGTTTTTGTGGTGACTTTAAAACTGCAAAACTCAAGTGTATTATGCATCAAACTACTGGTTATGGGATTTTGTAAACAGATTTACTCATGGCATGCTTGTTTTTGATTTAATGCAATATGTCAAAATGACAATTACAATTAAGGCCCGTTCTCGTGTATAAATGACAATTGGAGGCTGAGCAAGAATCTGGCCTTTATGATTTAAACCAAACTGACTGTTAGGCCATTGACAGCTTGGCAATGTAATGTCCTAAATTAGATTTAAAAGATTAGTTCCTATGTCCTTCATTTCCTCCAAATGGAAATATTTTTATAATATTTTCACTATAATAAAACTTATCAGGAATGTCATAGTTTCAGAACTGAGTTTATTACAAAACAACAAAAGATGGATTATGGCAACAGCCACAAATGAAGTGTAATTCCTGAGGGAGGAGCTGCTGTTACTAGTCTGAATCCACTGCATAGTTTTACACCCTACATTAACACAACCATGCAAACTAGCAAATGACGATTCAGATCTAAACCCACCTCTCAAGTAGAGCATGAAGAGTACTCATTTATTCTCAATTGATGGCACTCTTGGTGGCTACCACTTCTTCATCTAAGCCATTTTAAAATAGCTTGAACCTCTATAAAAGCGTGAAGCAACCGGCCAATCACCCTCGAGAAATGTCCATAAATAATATTACACTTTAAACAAATCGCGTTAAAGTTTTAACCCGGGGGGGAAAACCATCCAATACTTCCATTCCCTGGGAAAACGGAAAAAAAGCAATTCCTTGGCAAAAGCCTCACATTTTCTCAACCAAATTAGGTTCAACGACCTCCACTCCGTTGAATAAAAATCAACCTCCGATTCTTCCTCGACCCGCCCGCCGGCTTTGTACCAGCGAAGCCGCGGCAACTCCTCCAACGCATGCGCGCTAACTCCCTTTTCTCTTCCTGGCCCGCACAGCCGGACTATATAGTCCGATCCGACCGGGCGCGGCGGTTCCTTTGATGGACAAGCAGGATTTGCCAAACAAAACAAGGAGCGGCGAGACGCCCCGCCCTACGGGAGTCCAGAGGAGGCGGGGCGAGGCCTGGGCCGGAAGCGTCGGGCGAAAAGGGAGGGGAGGCCTTTTTTTTTTTTTTTTTTTGCCGTGGTTCGGCTCGTAAAAGAAAGACGATTTGGGCGCCGAGGCGGCCAAAGGTAAGCGGCGGCCTTCGGGGAGCCGAGGGGGAGTGGAACGAGGGGCCTGTGCCGGGAGGAAGGTCTTGTTCCTCGGGACTGTTTCCCTTCGGGTCCCTCCCTACCCGCCCCCTTACTACCAAGCAGCACAATAAGCTTCGCTCCATCAAAACTTCCCACCAGCGGCCGTGGCCTCCCTTTGCAAACCCGGAGTAGCGATTCCCTGCCCCGCTCTTGATTAGGGGGGAATCCGAGTGCCTGGAGAAAAAGGGGCTTAACGTCGGCACCGCCCGAGCTTTTTGACTCCAGATCGGGCTGTGCCGGGAAGGGAAGGCGAGAAAAGGGAGGCTTGGAGCGAGATTGCCTCCCTGGTCCTTAAGCGAAATCTTTCTTTTAACGGCGTTAAAAGGGGAAGCCCCTTGTAGCCGGTGGAGGCGCTTCGTCTGCGGGAAGGCTGGTTCCCACGTCCTGGAACAGAAAAGGATACATTTCCTTTGGCTCTAGGCCAAGATCCGAGGCCCATTCATAAGGATCTCAGCTCCGTTTCTTCCTTAACTTAGATCGGAGTTTAGTTCTCATCTTTTCTTTAAAGCGGAAGGAGGGGAGGGGGGGAATGTTCCCTAAACTTTTTGCCGCCGCCATTGGTGTAATCTTAACGTGCGCCACCTCCTCTAAAACAAGGGTCTCCAACCTTGGCAACTTTTAAGACTTGTGGACTTCAACTCCCAG
>JANHFP010010292.1:161010-174543 GCA_032468135.1 Calamaria suluensis
GGGGAAGCGGGCGGCCTCCCGCAGGGTTCCTGGATCGACCAGGACCCTGCGCGGCTGCAGGGGAAGCGGGCGGCCTCCCGCAGGGTTCCTGGATCGACCAGGACCCTGCGCGGCTGCAGGGGAAGCGGGCGGCCTCACGCAGGGTTCCTGGATCGACCAGGACCCTGCGCGGCTGCAGGGGTAGCGGGCGGTCTCCCGCAGGGTTCCTGGATTGACCAGGACCCTGCGCAGCGGAGGGCAAGGAGGATGAGGAGCCCGTGGAGCGCCGGGAGAAAGCCGGAGCGGAGCGAACATGAGACGAGGGGAGCCAGGCCCTCCCGTGTGCCCCCCCTTTCCGGGTGAGTAACCAACCGCCGCCACCTCTTCCATCCTCGGCTGTTGTGAAGAAGCGGTGGATTTTTGCTGCAGCTTTGTTCGGCGGGCCCTTTCTCCTTTCCTTGCTTGGCTGGTGCTGCCAGGGCAAGCGCAGTGTGTGCGTGTACGGTGGTGAGGGGCACGGAGCATTCAGCGCTGAGGTAGAAGCAGCCGCGGTGGCTTTACCCACCGCTGCAGACTTGTCCGGGAGGCAGGCTGCCCAGCAGCCGCCCGGAACTGAGCGCAAAGTGGGTGGCACCTCGCCAGGCTTGTTCGGGAGCCTCCTGGCTTGTCCGGAACTCTGGCGATCACTGCCCTCTTTGCGCTCCACTGTAGACTTTGCCAGGAGGCAGGTGGTCTGGCGGCCGTCCGGAACGGAACGCAAAGCGGGCGGCGGGTTGCTGTGGTTGCCTGGCGGATTTAAATTTTTTTAAAAAAAATTTTTTGAAAAAAAAAATCTGTCCCCCCGCCGCCGCCATCACCGCCGCTGCCGTCCCGGGTTGCCAGTTTGAAAATCTGGTCACTTTACCATAAGAACAATTGGCTGCAGGACCTTTAGGGCTATTCCTGGGCCTTATTTATCAGTCCTACTATGGTAACTGACCTGGAAATAACTAATCCTACCAGGTCTTCCTTCTTTACCAGTTTCTTTCCCTGATGTGCCATGATTCCAATGTTTTGGGATGATGATTTTGAGAATTCAAAGTTAGAATAGCTGCAGGAAGACTGGAGGGTTTCCAGACTAGAAAACCTCTGAGTAGCATTTGAAGACTTCTTCCTTGACACTCCACCCAGAAGATCCCTTGGTGATTTTTTTTGCTTCTCGTCTGATGATTCTTTGCTTCTCATCTGATCATCCCTTGTTTTAATTCTTATCCTTTTTTTTTTTTTGGATCAAGTGCTCAAAAAGCTGCGGTTCTGGTATCCGAACCCGCCAAGTCATTTGTGCTGATGGCGATTCCAAATTCTACAGTCATGAGATTTGCCAAGGGATACAGTCACAGATACCAACAATGCTTGGGAGCTGCAATACACAACCTTGTCACCTGCCCCAGCGTAAGTGCAAAGTGCTGGTATCTCAGCATCTACTTCAAGATACCAGGGATGTTAGAATGTTGTTGTTATTAGTTGTGAAGTCGTGTCTGACCCATCGTGACCCCATGGACAACATTCCTCCAGGCCTTCCTGTCCTCCACCATCCTCTGGAGTCCACCCAAGCTCATGCCTACTGCTTCAGTGACTCCATCCAGCCACTCGTTCTCTGTCGTCCCCTTCTTCTTTGGCCCTCAATCTTTCCTAGCATCAGGATCTTCTCCAGTGAATCCTTCCTACTCATTAGGTGGCCAAAGTATTTGAGTTTCATCTTTAGGCCTTCTAAAGAACAGTCAGTGTTGATCTCCTCTAGGACTGACCGTTGGATCACTATGTTCTTGACCAGCATATAGGTTTCTCAAGAGACAAATAAGATAGTCTGGTACTCCCATCTCTTTAACAACTTGCCACAATTTGTTGTGGTCCATACAGTCAAATGCTTTAGCATAGTCAATGAAGCAGAAGTAGATGTTTTTCTGGAACTTCCTAGCTTTCTCCATGATCCAGCTTATGTTGGCAATTTGATCTCTAGTTCCTTTGCCTCTTCGAAATCCTGTCTGTACTTCTGGTAGTTTTGATCCACATACTGCTAAAGTCTAGCTTGTAGGATTTTAAGCATAACTTTACTAGCATGTGAAATGAGTGCAATGGTGTGATAGTTTGAATATTCTTTGGCATTGCCTTTCTTCGGAATTGGAATGTAAACTGAACTTTTCCAATCCTGTGGACACTGTTGAGTTTTCCAAATTTGCTGGCAAATTGAGTGTAGCACCTTTACTGCATCGTCTGTTAAGATTTTGAACAGCTCAGCCAAAATACTGTCACCTCCATTAGCTTTGTTGTTGCTCAGTTTTCCTAAGGCCCATTTGACTTCACAAATGTTAGAATAGATACAGTTTAACTGGAAGGCCTTTCCATTTAAATTATACCACTTATGAAACATCCTTTACAGAAATGTTGAGCTGATGACTCAGTATTCTTCATGTCCTATGTTTGATTACTGATTTATTTTTAAAAAATGGGATGATGTGACGCATGTTGGAATAAATGAGGTTGGCAAAAAATGAGTGAACTTCTACCTTGGTAGGTTGGACCTTACCAGTCAAACACTGAAGTCAGTGAATTAATTTCAGGAGTGCAGTAAGAGAAAAAATATTTTTATGATTTGTGTTTTGTGGGGGATTAAATGCAGGAGGCTCATTCAGATCACATGTGACTTGATTTATATTTTGTTCTTCCAAATAAATGCTAAGGTGAAACTTTAGATTTTTTAATATCCAAAAATATGTTCTCTAGTACCAAATTATGATTTTCTTGCATCACAACAGAAACCTGTGATTTCTAGAAAATCTAGAAAGCACTGAAAAAAAATTGGTTTGTTGTTATGTTACTGTTAAAGGTGGTTTCAGGTGGGAAAGTTCATTGCCTTCTCAGTTCCCAATATTATTATTCCACAGAAATTAGTATCAGATTGAGTTGGTTACTTGCTACCAATATCAAGCCAGTCAGAATCATTTTTTAAAAAAAGTCAGTGCTGCTGATTTCTAAAGGAGCATCTGACAACTTACTTTGTCCTGTGATCCACGATTTCTGTTGGTGTCCTGGTTGGGTGGAAGCTGAAAGGGGCTGGACATCATGAAGCAACATGACCCTGTGATATTATTGGAGTTGGTGAGCCTAGGTTTGTCTACTCAGGTTTTTCCCCCTGACGTTTGGGGAAATTTTAAGGGTAAAAGAAATGCTTGGAGACTTACTAAAGTTTAAGGTGCCCGTTTGAAGTTTTATGGCCACTCCAATAAAAATCAGCCCAATCGGAAAATGTTATGGTTATCCGCTTTAATGTGTATATATATATCATGCTGGCCACATGACCACGGAAACGTCTTTGAACAGCGCTGGCTCTTCGGCTTTGAAATGGAGATCAGCACCACCCCCTAGAGTCGGAAACCACTAGCACATATGTGCGAGGGAAACCTTTACCTTTATTTGATTTATAAATCCCTCAATTACTGTGTCAGCTCTAGGAGAATACCGTGAAAAGCAAGAATAGAAAAAGGAAAATAAATATTAATAGTATCAGCATAAAAACTCACTACTGCTATAAATAAAAAAAAACATTTCAATCGAACTGGAAAACAAAGGTTACGGGCCATTGTTGTCTTCCTAGGGCTGAGAAAGCGGGACTGGCTCAATATCATCAAGCTGGTTTTGTGCCTAAAATAGAATTAGCTTTCATAGTCTTCCAGCTTATAGCCTGATGTCTTAACCACTACAACAAATTAAGTAATTATCTCATCAAGAATTAGAAGTGGAAAATCCCTGAAAAACATAGGGTCCTTGAATCCTTAGCTAACAGAGCAAATTTAAGTTGAGCTTAAATTTTTCCTTCCCCATCCAGATCCTAATAACCGGAGAAGAACCTCAGCAATATTGTTTGATTGGCCAGACTAGAGATACTCAACAGAGTAACATCCACATATTGGTGATATATGACCCCTATACCATTGGATAATCTCACCCAGACACTTCATGTAGATACTAAAAAAGAGCATAACGTGTCAAACTCTGGGGAACTATGCAAAGCAGAGACCTTGTTTCCTGGTCAACAATCTTAGGTTGAATGCTCCATCCCATCAATGCTATCTGGAGTCTACTCAAGGGAAAAGAGAGTCAGTACTCCTACTCCCAACCCTTGGAAACATTTTCCCAAAATACCACAATCAATAATATCAAAAGCCATTGAAATCAAGTAAGAACAGGAAAGTCTAGAAAAATTAAGGAACTCATTTCATCCTTTAAATTTTCCCCAAAATGATAAAAAACAGGAAAAACAAAGAATCCCAAGTTTTTGGCTCCACACATTTTGGGAGTTTGGGAGGGGATATTGTTAGGGTACTAGAGAGCCAAATTGGAATTCCTTGCATTTTTGTATTACATTTTAATTTACTCTCCTTTTGCCTCTTTCTTAAGGAATATTTTCCACTGTATACTCTGGGTATGAAAGTCTGTTTTCTAATGGAGCTTTATTTCCATCTATTTTATGGTGCCATTTTAACGCTACACAACAAAGTATTGTGTAGGCTCCCTTTAATTGATGGTTGTGGGAGTAGAGGGTTTTTTATATATATACAGAATAATACAGTATATTTCTTTGTATTCCTTCAGAGGTTCCCAGTATGCAAGACATGACAGGGTTCAATATCAGTCGTCGGACATTACTGACCCGCTACCATCCTGATCAAGGCACTGAAGGTTTGGAAATGCCAAGTTGGCCTTCTTTCATCTAGTCTTATTTTGCTTTTTCTCTGAGTAGCTTTTTGACTTTTCCCCTTTCCCATTTTTAAGGAAATTGAAGTCTTAGCCTTTATTATTACTTTGCTGTCTGATAATTACAGCTACAGCTGCAAAGTAATCTTCCTGGGCTCCTAGAAACCAAACCTAGAGAAACTACCTACTTCCAGGCAACCTGTCCATCCCACAAATGGTTTGAGTGTTTATTCCCATTTTGCTCCCCAAAGATTTGATCTGTGAGAAAGGGAAAAATAATGAGAAAACATAAGACGTTATTACTGGAAAGTATCATATTTTGCCCTCTACCTAGTTCTGTGAAAGAAAGCAAGGAGTTTACTCAATATTAATCAACTTGCCTGGGTAGCTGCCAGCTAAGTCTTTGGACCATTTCTATTTCCCTGAGGTTTTTTTAATGTTATATGCATATACAATTATGGAGCCTCAGCTATGATCCCAATGACACTGTAAACAAACAAACAAACAAACATCACTATTTTAAGTAGGGTGGATTTATTTTGTTGTCAAATTAATAGACTTAGTTTTGCAATTGATATTGTAGGACAGCCATGTTAGGCTTTTTATTTATTTATTTTATTTATTTTGTTGATTACATACTAGGCAATATATATAGGTATAAGCATGAATTGAATACATAAAATGAATGCAAATAAAGAGAACATTAGGACAGGGACAGTAGGCACGCTTGTGCTCTTATGCATGCTCCTTACAGACCTGTTAGGAATGGGGTGAGGTCAACAGTAGACAGTCTTAAGTTAAAGTTTTGGGAGGTTTGGGATGAAACCACAGAGTCAGGTAGCCAGATTTCTGGTAACCAAAAATCAGGAGGAGTTCTGGTAGCATCTTATCAGAACAACAAATTTGAAAAGACTATCTCACTTTATTAGAGGTATAGAGTGACCACCAAAATGTATGCCATTTAATAACATTTGTTAGCCTAATAAAGTGGTACTAGATTCCTCCTCATTTCTAACAATTTATAGTAGAGGTCATTACTCTAACTTGGGAACGTATTGTAGTGAATTACTTATTTTCAGACTTTCTGCATTATGACTGAGTGCTGCACCAAGTGATAACCTTGTACTGTAAGTTACAGGTGATCTATGACAGGTAAAAAAGAATGTGATGGGTTGAGGGAAGGTGTAGGGATATTGGGGTAAAAGAAAACAGAGAAACCTGTGTGTAGATCTCACCACTACCTGCATCTCACCACTACCTGCACCTCAGCACTACCTGCAATTCACCACCTCTACTAAGAGTTTGCCACAATGAAATACAATTGTAAGCTTTGTAATATTGTATATTACATTTTATTGAAGGGTACAAAGGACTTTATTTCCCATATTTTTCAGTTTCTAGACATGAACGAATAATCCAAACTGGCTCTACTCATCACCAGGTCCAGCTAAATGAGAGTCCTCGTTCCAATTTCTTACCTCTTGGGTGGGATTCTTACTCAGACTCTTCTGCGTCCCGTCGGTCCCATTCTTACCAAACTGGGGGTGGTAATGATCAAGACTGCAACCATACTCCTCACGGCTGTTGTTCAGATGGTCGCACTGCTGCAACAGGTCCCTTTGGCCAAGGTTGTCCACTCGATTCTTGCCATCTCAGCAGGTAGGACTAGCTCACTGAATAAGCACTTTGAAGGCAAAGCTGATATATTGGGTTGCTTTCAACATGTTACTGGTATCGTCGTCCCCCCAGATATGGGTGCTGCCCCGATGGAATATCACGTTCCCATGGACCTAACCAAGAAGGGTGCACACAATACTACAGTGATGTTTACGTAAGCAGAAATCCTATCACTCCCACTCCAACAGTAAGTGAGGCAAACTTCTATGCATTCTAGAAGACATTTTGGAATATAGTTATTTCTCCTTAGCTATCCCCCGTACAACAGCTGCATTTATCCAAAATCAGTGCTGTTTCCCTGGGTCCTCTTGATAAATCTGATGCTTCCATAGACATCTGCAAACTAAATTAGGTTCAAAAGTTCATCAGTTTTTCTGCCCTTCCAGATGAAAAGCTAGAGAAGATTCCTTCCAACTCCACAATTCTATGATTTTTCTATTTCTACAGACAATTCCTCCAAGTCCTCGCTAAGATAGAGGAAAATATTATAAAGTATTTTGCTGTCTTTCACAGTGTATAATGGGCTGTTTCCATTCATCACATTAAAGTTAGCAGTGTAGCTTTTTGATATTTTATTCTGTAAGAAAAATGTAACTGAATTATGAATTGTTTCTGGGATTGATTCAGTTGAATGTGCTACTTCATAAACACTGTTGAATGGTATAATAGTGAATAACATCTGGTTTTCTCTAAGACAAGCCAAGTTCTTGCCCAGCAACTACCGACAGAGGAATGCCGAGGTTCTATGTATGGTTGTTGCTATGACAACATTGCCTCTGCTTTAGGGCCTCAAGGGGAAGGATGTCCCACAAGACTCAGCCAATGTAAGTGGCATTTGGTTTTTGACATGTACCTTCACATTTAGTACTCTCTAGCAAAATGGCAGCAACCAATGGAATCATTTTGGTGGTACAGTATTTTATATATACAGGTAGTCTTGCTTAATGATGGTAATTGCGGCCTCCAGTTCTGTCATTAAATCATACAGTCATAAAGCACATCACACAATTCTGTTGACTTGTGATGGCAGTTGCCATAGTTCCAGTTGCCATTGTCAGGCGAATCTTGTGCAGTCACAGCATACTGTAGTCAAGTGATGACCATGTGCAACTTCCTGCTAACTTCCCTGTTGAATTTGCTTGCCAGACAATGGCAGAGAATGTCAATCACATAAGCACTGCAACAGCCACAACTATGAGGAACAGTTGTAAGTTTCCTCATTCAGAGCCATCCTAACTTTGAATAGTTTGATGAAAAAGTGGTCACTGAATGTGGACTACATATATACAATTAAAATCAAAAATCTAGTTTAAAAAGACCTCTCAGAGTTCAACCTGAAATGTATAAACATCTTTCTTTCTAAATTCTATTGTTTATATTTCTTGCATAGAAAAAAAATATTTTGTGCTTTTGTAGCAAGGTTTTGAAAAATTTGTACATTCTATGTTCTTCATAAGAAAGACTCACCTATACATTTCTGTTTTGAAGTAAAACTTGTTCAGACTCCCGGATGAAATCACTTGTATTCATACATATCACACAATTCCCTTTTGTGTAGTGTTTCCCAACCTTGGCAACTTCCCAGTGTGAAAACTTCAACTCATAGAATTCTCATCAGTGGTGATGCTAGCTGTGGAATTCTGGGATTTGAAGTCCACAAATCTTGGGATTGGCAAATTAGGAATTACTGCTTTAGGAGAAGCAGATTCACACAGGCACAGGAAAAAGATCAATATAAGAAGCCAAAGAACTTGATAGCAAAGCATACAAATACAATTTCTCTTCTGGCTTTTGTTGCTAGCTTATCCTGTCCAGTGTCTGTTACCCAGTGCCCATGGTTCCTGCTCAGATTGGACCATACGTTGGTATTTTGTAAGCGATGTTGGAAAATGCAATCGTTTTTGGTATGGAAGTTGCCATGGGAATAAGAACAACTTTGCTAATGAAGAAGAATGCATGAAAGCCTGCCATGGATCAACGGAAAGAAGCTATGTGAGTCTTCACCATCATGTTGCAAGTCCTAACATCCACTCTAGTTCTCAACTGCGAGAAGGGAACACAGAGGTAAAGCCACAACAATTTGGAAGGACTATAACTCATAGAACAGGAAAGGAAGGTCACAGTGATAAGACTTCCTCCAACCAAGATGCCTTACCTGAATCTGAGCAAGGGACTAGCTTGCTAGAAAACCAGCCAGAAAGTTCTCATCACTCAAGAACTCTTGATGAAATAAAAAGGGACACAGTGGATCATCTGCATGGTTTGAGTGAGACGGGGATTTCCAGACACTCAGAGAAACAGCTGACTGTGGATGGCCAGACCACTCAACATGAGCTTGAAGAGTGGAGGAGGGAATCTGGAGCAGATGGATTAACACGGAGAAGATTTGGGCATCAAACCCCACCAGAGTCCACTTTTCAATATTCTCTGAACAGGTACGTTATTTGCATTAGCAAATAATGAAATATTGAAGATGTCTTGCTAATTTTTTAGAATCATGCTTCATACAAGTTCCTGTCTAATCCTCCATGCATATCCATTTTGGGGGGAAACTGCTGCCTATCTTTCAGGATCATCTTGGATGGACCAGAATCTTCTGCAGTGGAGGCAGGCCTAGGACAAAGCATTCGTCTTCTCTGTAAGACAGACAGTTCCCACTTCTCTAGAGTTGAATGGCAGAAAGATGGTCGGCCAATCTCCTCTGATAGGTAGGTCTGACCCAGTGGTGGAATTCAATTTTTTTTACTACCGGTTCTGTGGTCATGGTGTGGTTTAGTGGCAGGGGAAGGATACCGTGAAATGTCTATTCCCACCCACTTTGGGACCAGCCAGAGGCGATATTTGCTGGTTCTCCAAACTACTCAAAATTTCCACTACCAATTCTCCAGAACCTGTCAGAACCTGCTGAATTTCACCTCTGGTCTGAACCCTGGTTCCACCCCCTTCCACCCTATGAATGGAACTTTGAGGTCATAGGTTTCACATTCGAAATTTGTCAGCATCTAAACCTACAACCCCTGATCATGTTATGCACTTCAATGAAGTTTACATGCATGCTTCCAGTGCTGCATTGCAGATAATCCTTGACTTACAACAGATTGTTTAGTAACTGTGACATTACAACAGCACTGTAAAAAGTGACTTATGACCATTTTTCACACTACCATTGCAACGACCATTGCAGCACCTCCATGGTCACAAAATTCAGACGATTGGCAACTGGTTGATATGTCCCGGGGTCTTGTGATCCCCTTTTGCGACCTTCTGACAAGCAAAGTCAATGGAGGGAGACAGATTCATTTAACAATCATGTCAGTACCTTAACAACTGCACTGATTCACTTAAGAACGGTGGCAAGAAAGGTCATAAAATGGGACAAAACTCACTAAGCAAATGTCTTGCTTTAGCAACAGAAATTTTGGGCTCAACTGTGGTCATACGTTGAAGACTAACTGTACTTCACATAACCAGTAAAAAAAACCTGCCAGTGCTTCATCTTTAGCATCACTCTCTTGCTGTTATTCCCCTAACCAACCAGCATAATTACTATTAATATGCGTTTGACACCGTCGACTGAATATGCCATTCTACGTCAACTGGTTCTGTCAGTGACTGCCACTTGAGTTGGTGCAATTTCCCGCCTACCCTTTTTTGACGTTCCTTTCATCTTCTTCCCCGGTAGGCATACCTACCAGTCTGACAATTCCCTGGTGGTTAGCCATCTCAGGACTGAGGATGCTGGCATCTACACGTGCATAATTTCAAACGGGAGGGTGGAACGCAGACAGATCGAGTTGCTGATCAAAGGTTATTTTATTCTTTTGTTACTCAAAACAGCCATAAAGCAAGAAACCACTTGCCCTGGTGTAGCCAGCAGGACATTCTACGATTCTTTTTTTCATCAGTGGAAAATGATATCCTTTCCAAATCGCATCAGAGTACAAAACCCATGCTATCTTTACCCAGGGGAACCACTCTCTTGCTCGGTGGTTTCAATGCTTGAAAAGCTCTCCTTCATCTTATGGGAAACTTAGTGCTACCCTGTTTTTCCCCAAAATAAGACACCCACTGATAATAAGCCCAATCGGGCTTTTGAGCGCATTAGAAATAAGGCCAAGTGCTTATTTCAGGGTTCAAAAAATATATAAGACAGGGTCTTATTTTCGGGAAAACACGGCATAAGGAAAATCTCCACCCTGGAAAGAACCATCACTTTGTCAGCCCCCAAAGATTTTGGGAGGTCAAATCCTGATGGCTTCTTTGTTCTATTCCTTTGTATAGAAATCCCTCAATCTACCCTCACCCAGGGAAGAAGGCATCAACTTACTCACGACCAGAATCACCAGCCCAGAGTCTTTGGCACAGGAGCGAATGACAGGTGGTCACATGTTTCTTCTCTGCATCCTCAAATAACATACAGGTATATCTTTCAACTTCCCAAAGCAGCTCAAGTTCCCACATATTATGCCCTGTGCGATTTAGAGATGCATTTGGAAGCTGATCAAACAAGAGCAGGCTATTTAATCATTGTATTTAATCTTCATGCTTAGAAATCAGCCTTGCATTTTCTTTACGGTTACAACACAGAATCTGGAGAAACCCTAACCTAGGTTGTTGGTTTTTTTTAGATCTTTCTTTCTTTCTTTCTTTCTTTCTTTCTTTCTTTCTTTCTTTCTTTCTTTCTTTCTTTCTTTCTTACTTACTTACTTACTTACTTACTTACTTACTTACTTACTTACTTACTTACTTACTTACTTACTTCTTAAATTTCTATGCCACCAACCTCGCTAGGCAAATATGACTTCCTTTGTTTTCATTAGTGCAGAGAATCAGGCAGGCCATCTAGAAGGTTGCTTTGACACCAGCTGTGACCCTCATTGGTGAAGCCCAAATGATGACTTGATCACTTGTTACAAGCATACGTAAAGCAGTAAAACAGCATCTGTAATGGTGGTTTCTAATGGTGACAAATAATTTGGGCAACAGAATCAGATTGTTGGCTTATTTAACCTAATTGGTCCAATCTTCCTCAATTTACACACTGAATAAATTACCTAGTTACAGTGCAGAACATTTTAAGAAATGATCTTCTCCTCTTGATTTCTTTTACTGGCACTTAAGACTACTTTCTCGCTATATAGAAAACAAATATTGAAAAGATTGTAAATCAGAAAAAGTACTAATCAGAGGCACTTAGAATTTGGCCAAAAAAAGTGTTGAACATATAGCTAATATTAAATGGCCTTGTGCCACTTGAACACCATTCTCCAAATTTGGAGCTAGGCAAGCATCTAGCATAGTTTCTCTCTCCCATAGTCATATATTTTATTCTTCAGAGATGCAGTGGAATTTTCATGCAAAGATCAGACAAATGATAACATTTCCTAACTTCAGCATTCAATAAACACAAATATTTAGCCTGCGATGATGACTTTAAGTTGACCAAAACCCATTCAAGTTGTTCCATGAAACATCTGTTTGGACCAAAGTAAACGGTAACAAATGACCACATGCTTAGAATTAAAGTATGAGTAAAAAAGAAAACCCCAGAGCCCTAATCAAGAGTGTCAATTTAAATTTAAGTAAAATCAACCTGAAGTTTAATGAAATGTTTCAGTCTATGGAGTAAAAGCCGTGCTGGATTCAATTGCTCCCACAATGGTGAACCAGATGCCAGGGCAAAGATTACAAACAGAACATTATTAGTATTGTAGTTAGCAATGGGTTTATCCTTCGTTGTTGATTTGACAATGGTTCAGCATCTGTGTCATGCCTCTGTCAGCGTCCAACTCGGAGGACGAGGAGGAACAGCTGGCAAAGAGCAGTGAGGGGGAGTCTGCATCTGAGGATGAGAATGGGGAAGAGCAGGCCCAGGCTGGATCCAGTGAGCTAGGGGCGGAGCCAGAGAGGGGAAGTTTAGAGGAGGAACTGGGAGCAGCTCCCCCACCTGATCCAAGACAGAGACACAAGGACAAGAGAGCGTTAGAAAAAGGTCTACTCAGGAGGAAGTGAGGAATGGTACGCAGCTGAGCTAAAACCTTTAAAGCTAGCCAGTTTGCGATTAGAAAATGCTGGAGTCAAAGGCTGAATTTGCAGTTATAGCTTCTCGGTGACCTCGTCTTCCTGGGAAGATTTGCTAAACTAATTTTGTTCGTGTTATCTAAGAATTACTTTTGGACTGCAGCCAGAGTTTGTCTTGGCAACTATCCACTTTGTTTTTGGAAGTAAGCCAACATTGAGAGAAAGAAGGCAATCGGGTTTTTGACATAAAAGCTGTTTGTTTATAAGTTCTTGCTTTTTCATTGATTGCTTCGAGCCTGTTATCACAGTGGTGATTCACTTAACAGCTATGGTAAGAGACGTTGTAAAGTGGGGCGAGACTCAGGTGTCTCACTTAACAACAGAAACGTTGGGCTCAATTTAGGGTCGTACGTCAAGGTCTACCTGCAAGGGTGTAGTATTAGCCATGTTTACTTTTAAGATTTTTCAGAACAGGAAACTGAGAAATTGGGATTTCCATCCCTTTTTGAAACATGAGACGGGCTAAATTTAATCCAGATGTTTCTAGGTTGTTTTTACAAGCTTTTTAATGTTTTCATATTTTTAAATTGCAACGTATATTTTTTTTAATAAGCCGCCCTGTCTCACTAACTGTGATGGGTGACAAATAATAAATCAATACATCCCTCCAATTTCCCCTTTAGATAGTCCTCGATTTACGACCGCAACGGAGCCCAACATTTATGTTGCTAAGCGAGACATTGTTTAAGCGAGGCTTGCCCTGTTTTATGACCTTTCTTGCTGTAATTTGTTAACTGAATCGCTGTGGTTGTTAAGTTCATCGCGCCGTTGTTAAGTGAATCAGGCTTCCCCGTTGACATTGCTGGTTGCAAACAGAGGATCACATCACCCCAGGGACACTGCAACGGTCATAAATCCGAACCAATTGCCAAGCATCCGTACGTAAATCGCACAACCACGAGGATGCCCGCCACAGTCGTAAGTGTGAAACACAGTCTTTTTTCAGTGTTGTAAGTTTTGAACAACCACTAAAACCAGAGGTTCCCAAACTTGGCTGCTTTAAGACTTGTGGACTTCAACTCCCAGAATCCTCCAGCCAGCATAGCTGTACCTGTAGCTTTC
>JANHFP010010299.1:66844-80765 GCA_032468135.1 Calamaria suluensis
AGAGCTGGCTGGAGAATTCTGGGAGTTGAAATCCACAAGTCTTAAAGCTGACAAATTTGGGAACTTCTGCTTTAGGGCAATCCTGAGCAACATAGAACGAATTTTAATGTGGGTCTCGCTACTTTCAGAACCATTCACCAATTGTAAGGTAGCAAAGTTTTGATTTGGAGTGATTTCCCATCAGGTGGCAACTCTGCATGGCATATAGTATTATAGGTAGTCCTCCATTTGCAACAGTTCACTTAGTGACCGTTCGAAGTTACAGTGACACTGAAAAATGACTTATGAACATTTTCCACATTTATGACCATTGCAACATCCCCCTTGTTATTTGATTAAAATTCAGACTCTTGGCAACTGACTCATATTTATGACGGTTGCAGTATCTTGGGGTCATGTAATCACCTTTTGTGACCTTCTGACAAGCAAAGATTTGAAGCCAGATCCACTTAACAACCATGTTATTAACTTAATGGCAGTGATTCACTTAGCTGCTGTGGCAAGAATGGTCGTAAAATGGGGTAAAGTTCTCATTTAGCAGCAGAAACCTTGGTCTCAATTATGGTTGTAAGTCGAGGACTAGCTGTATATCCAAAGTTTTTAGAATGTCTGCAGAAGGGTATGTGTTAGTGGCTGTTCTAAGTTTAAAAACAGAAAAAGCTTTGTAATATAAAAGCTACAGATGATCACTCTAGACCAGAGGTAATGCTGATAAAAATAAAATTTAAAATCTTTTTTTAATGATTGTTATATTTATGCCTCACCCAGCTCAGAGCTCAATGAAATTTATTTGTGGTATGGAGTTACTCAAATTAATCTCTTATTTTGCCAGGGGATGGTGAGTGGAAGGAGTATTGTGTCACAAAGTTTGAGAAGACCTCTGGTAGTAAAATAAACTAAAATAATGACTTGAACACGGGAGATTTGATTTATGATGAATGTATTTATTTATCAAAGAACTTGCTTGACTCTATGTAGCTCTTAGCGACTCATAGTTTTAAAATCAGGAAATAATGAAATAGGGAAACAGATCACATACATCGATTCTACGTAGAAGAAAACCATACCTAGCAGGCAAAAAAAAAATCCTGCAGGGGTTCAGCAAACATTCTACTCTAGGACCTGGGCAAGGTTTTCTGAACATCACCAGGGTGGAAGCTAAATGGAGATATAGGGGGATAGTTTTGCAGTGGGCAGGTGCTTCAAAAGAATGTATCCTAATAGATGTTATTAAGGAAACATGGCATGCGTCACTCTGCCTGAACCTATAAAGATAGGCAGGAACTATTCCAGATAGGCAATCCCTATGCCAAGTATCCTCGTCCCTGAACTAAGTGGGTCTTATACAGAGAGCTTTATAGATGGTAGTCATCACCTTGAATTGTGTTTGGAAACTGACTGGTAACCAGTGCAGTTCGTGGAGCAGCGATGTCATATGGCCATACCATGCCGTTTCCATTAAAGCCCACACTGCTGAATTCCGGACTAGCTGCAGCTTCCAAGTGGCCTTCAAGGGCAGCCCCATGTAGGGTCCATTTGTGAGATCATAAGAACATGAGTGATCACCTGAGACTCAGTGCTGAGAGAAAACCACAAAAACATTTGCTTTTAGTGTTGTCCAAAGCTACAACAATATAAGTTTGGATCAGATCCCTACCACCTGCAGTAAACTTCATGCAGGCGTCTTAATTGATGGCATTCTAAAAAATATATACTGATGTCAACCAGTATAAAGATGCTTAGATTGTTCTGTTCTGACTTAAACATATCAAGGGCAGGAATGGTCATTAGCGAAATGGTCCAGTGGAGATGATGTGCAGGGGGGAGAGTGGATAATAGATGGATGACTTGCTCTAAATCTGGGATGTCCTCATTATGGAAATAATGACCATCTGGTTTGGGAGGAATAGAGAACATTACAATCTGACCTCTTTCTACATCAGATACATGGAAAATAATACTCTTTGAAGAATGAGTTTTAAACCTTCTGGGACTTTCTCCAGCGCTGAACTTTAATAAAGGCACATGGCCAGTAAGGAACTTTGTTTGGTTACCCTGCATGATGCCTTGATGTTGTAATGATTTGATTTTGCAACAAACCCTTATATAAATAAGATACATAGGCTGACAGTAGGCGTGATATACAGTGCGATGTAAAGCAGAGTATTGCCTATGAACAGTCATGTTTAGTGTTCTACGAAGGAGCATTCAGATTGCTTCATATGCATTCTCTCACTTTACTTTCAAATAACCCTGAACTCGAAAAAAGAATTATTATTGTAGAATTCTTAACTATAGGATGGAACCAGTGATGGGTTGCTCCTGGTTTGGCCCGGTTCTGGCCATCCGGTAGTGATGATGGTGAGGCAAAAGCGAACCAGTTCTCTAGGACTGTGGGCTATGTTAATGATAGGAGTTTAGCAGGACTATTAAGAGGAGCGAGCGCAGAGGAAGAATAGTGTCTGAGGCTTGAGTTAAAGACACGACACAGTTGGCTTAAAACTATAAGTATATTAAACACAAACTATTTACATTACAAACTCTATCAAGTAAATCATTTCTTCATGCAGAAACATAAATCATAATCAAGCTTTACATAAGCACACATAGCTAGCATTCAACACAAGCTATGTATTACAATACATACATTATCAGCAAGACATTAGAAAACATTATGACAGTATCTCGGCATAGCTAAGGAAAATAAAGCTAGCCAAAGGTATCAGCTTGCTGTCCCACTTATAAAGCTCCAACCCAATAATTATAGTAATTACAGGTTCTCTACTGCTTTCTTTTAAAGACATAAAACAAACTAGGTTCCAGAATTCCATTGACTCAACAGGCTGAGCCCTCCTGCCCCAGTGCCTACTAATATACCTATATTTGATAGTTTTTAGCCCAGCTGATAGGCGCAGCACAGCGGATTGACATGCCACAGTTGTTCTAAAATACAATGCGCAAAGTGCATGCACAAAGAGAACCGGTAGTAACCCCGGTTGGAACCCACCACTGGTTGGAACCCAGATTCTTGGAGACAAGAATGTGTAAACCTGTTGTGTCTGAGTCTTGCAGCACAATTGCACACTAGATGCTTGTCAGAAAAAGAAAGAAAGAATTGGATATGATGTGGCCAATCAGGGGGACATAATAACTGGCTAATTACAGAAACCAGCCACGCATATGTCCATGACTAATTTGTATTGAAGTCAAATAAGATCATGAAGTCCCTGGAAAGTTTTCTTAGTTAATTTCAGCTGCTTTGCTAATATAATAACAAAGACCAACAAACAGAAATAGAATGACTGTGGCAAAAGCAAGCAAAGGTAGTACCAATAGTATTAGGCACCTGAGCTCAATCCCAAAACAAGTGGAGTACTCACTTGAACACCATCAGTTAATTGCAGAAGGCAACTTAATTAGAACAGCTTACATCCTGCCCTGTACCTTTAACACTATCAAACATCCACATCTGCCTATCCCAGCTGCTTGAGAAGGAATCAGTAAAAATGTCAAATTCAGTCTGATGCGCTATGAATTGTAATAATAGCCTATGATACAAACTTCAAACTAAAATAGCTATGTTGATGAACAGTAAAATAAAATAAAATAACATTTTGAAATTTCTGAATGGCCTTTCGTACTGATAATTGAAATAAATTTTCATACAAGTCCTTTGTTATTTTAACATTTTATTAGGTACGTATAATCACATCTGTACGTATAATCACATCTGTAATTGAAGGATTCTAATAGGAGTGATTGTTTTGGTTTTTTTGGTTTTTTTTAAAAAAAACATTTGTTTCATCTCGGTTTTGAGTCATATTATACCATAGTGAAGTTTGAAAATACTTCCTTTCCTGAAAACCAGAGTTTTGTCACGTAGTTCTAACTGATTTAAATAAAAAGTGGAATTTAAGTTGAGAAAGAGGATAACTTTTGACTGATCAGAATGCTTAACTCACATTGTTCTAGTTTGTAATAAATATACAGATTCCATTCAATGAAATTCGAGTGCTTAAAAACACAGGTTAAAAGAAAAAGGTAAGTGTAGGATAGAAGGAAACAGGTAGACAATTGGGTCTTGTGCCTTAGCCAGAACAGAGCCAAAAATTTAGAAAGACATGCAGGATCAATACAATGGATTTATTTTACAGTAGTAAATGTGATGCTTACAATAGTTTAATTGATACATCAATAAGAATTTATAAGAAAAGTTTCTACACAATACAGAATGTTTTATTGGAACAAACAATAACATTATTGAACCGCTTCACAAGTTCTTAATACTTTGGTGTTATAGCATCCAACAAGCAGACCTCAGTTTAAATGTCTGTTAGGCCATGTAATTCACTGGGAGATCTTGGATCATCACCATTTCAGTCTACCTAATCTCACATTTGTGAAATTAAAATGGAAGATAGTTATGTACTCTTTTATATGTATTTATTTTTATTTATGCATCTATTAAAATTGAATGCCTCCCAACAATGCTGATTGGGTTTTTGATGGGAAGCTAATATAGGAGATGACCAGCTGAGCACAAGGGAGGAGTCAAGTGCATCATCAGCCATGAGTCCCTGCATGCCCACAAGAGATTTAAGTACAGCCCACCTTGAATTCCCTTCAATTCTTATCTCTCACTTATTTCCTTTGACTGTTAGTAGTTCAGATTCTTGTAGAGCACTTAAGCTTACAATAAATCTTTATACAGATTTGAACTGCCTGGGTCTCCTGATTTCCATGTAGCTTGACACTTATAATATTAACAATTAAGTAAAATGTTGTTGGAAGCTACGAGGAAATTTTGAGGATCAAAAGAGACAATTTTCTAATTTTGTTAGAAAGTTACATGTGGATTATGTCACTGATATTTGGTATCCATCTTTTTATCCTTGACACATTGAGAAAGATTAACAAATGAAAAAGGTGGTTCTTTGAGATATTAGAAAGAAATAGAAGAAATAGAATAACAGAGTTGGAAGAGACCTTGGAGGTCTTCTAGTCCAACCCCCTGCTTAGGCAGGAAACCCTACCCCACTTTAGAAAAGTGGTTATCCAACATCTTAAAAATTTCCAGTGTTGGAGCATTTACAACTTCTGGAGGTAAGTTGTTCCAATTATTAATTATTCTAACTATCAGGAAATTTCTCTTTAGTTCTAAGTTGCTTTTCTCCTTGATTAGTTTCCACCCATTGCTTCTTGTTCTACCCTCATGTTCATATTTGTTCATATTTATACAGTATCTATAGTTTAACTATATTTCAATCATTATAAATAATTATCTAAATTATCACATAATTATACTTTCAGCGAATTCAATAATTGTCAATTAATTATGAATAGCACAATATCTACTGTAACATTATTTTCACCCAGATATCAGTTTGTTTGCTTAAGCGGGAAATTGTTTGTGGGGGTAATCTATTACCCTGTCACCCTACCCCATTTTTATCCCTTTACCCCATCCCTATCCCTTAACCCTATCTTTCCCTTACCCATTTAAAAATCAGTAAAATTCTATTGAAATTTGTTTTTCAATTAATTGAAAATATAATTTGAATTGAAGATATAAAATGGCTTTGGTTTAGAGCCAATGTTGCCCTAAAAAAAACTGGAGAGAAATGAATACTTGCTATAGTTCAAGCAGGTAACACACTGTACACAAAACCTAATCAATACCAGTTAAGAGGCGGATTTACCGTTTCTGCATTATGTAAATGTTCAGTCTTGTTTGTTTTTATCCCCGCTATCTACTGGAGAACTCAAAGTAACTAGTTTAAGAACGAAAAGTATGAAATAAATCATGAATACTATTTCTTTACAATAATAATGTTAAGCTAAATGCCAAAGAAAGAGAAACTGAAATTAAGATATGTGTTGCATAGAAAAAGCACTCTGTCTTGTCTGTATAAGTAATCCATATTATCAAGAACTAAGCCTTCAACTGTCAGAGATGGAAAGCAGGTTATCCTTCCCCTCAGATTTAATGTTCCCATTTCTTTTAAGGACTATATAACTTCTCATTTTCTGTATAAAAAATAATGGTGAGATCTTTTTTAATGATCTGAGTTATTTGGCATTTTCTGCTGTGGACCTGGGGTGAGGAATTTTGTGTCTTAAGGAAGGGGTAGACTTTGCTGCATTTGTTCTTCAAAGAAGAATGCCATTGCACATAACAAATTAAAAGTACAGAATTATCACATCAGAACAAAATAGATTTTTTAAATAATTGGGAGCCTCATTTCCTAAAATAAGATTTTGCAGGCTTTTGAAAAATGCAGAAGATGTATTGCAGTTGATGTCAAATTGCTAATGAATGTGGGGTTTGCTCCCTGTTTAGCTATAGTAGCTTACCCTGCCAGTGTTGATGGGAATGTAATGGTCTCTTTGATAGTTCCTTGATAAGGGTATTGTTTTCTACTTTATTGTTTGCCTGGTGTTAATCCCTGCTTATCTGTGTATTTGGCTTCAGGAGAGCATTGTTCTGGTCTAGTTTCCTTCTTCATTTTTTTTTAAATTTTCTCTTTTGAATGGTTTTTAAATGTGGTTTTTACATGTCTAGTGATCAAACCCATCTCTCAAATATCTAATCAAAAACATCTCAGAAACAACTAACATACTATTGCAGCATTATGGCATCATTGTGGAACCAACTAAATTGAAGTAAAAATCTAGCAGCCCAAGAACTAAAAATAAAAGTCACCTACAAAATAATGTGTGAGGACTGAAACAGACGCTATGTAAGGCAGGCCGAAGTGTATTCTGAGTGTAGCTGAGTGTATTCATCAACACAAACTAGAAGTCAGAAGATTATGAAAACTCCTTAATCTCACAGCATATGGACCAACTCAACCAGAGATTCAACTGGGAAATAGCATCCTACATCAAACTTAATCCTAAAAGACTAGGGAAATCCTCAAAGCCCAGGAATTCAGAAAAACCAACCATCAATAGCGATATGATTTATATACCGCTTCACAATGCTTTACAGCCCTCTCTAAGTGGTTTACGAAGTCAGCATGTTGCCCTCAGCAATCTGGGTCCTCAGTTTACTGACCTCAGAAGGATGGAAGGCTGAGTCAACCTTGAGCGGGTGAGAATTGAATTGCCGAATTGCTGGCAGCTGACAGTCAGCAAAATTAGCCTGCAGTACTGCCTTCTAACCACTGTGCCACCAGGGGGCTAGACATATTGAACTCACAGTCTTCTAGAAGATTCTATCCTAATGCCATAACTGATTCTCAGTAGGAATTATCATTAAACGCTATTTGAAGATCCAAGATTTGATAAGTCAAGATTTTCCATGATAGAAAAAAATGCCTTCGAATAAATCAAACTAGCAGTTCATAGTGCATGTTTTACTATTGAACAAAATGTCGTAAATATGTGCATCAAAAGTTTTTAAAATTGATATCTGTAAAAGAAAACTCGCCCCAAAAGCTTATTTTAAGAGAAAAAGCATCTGGCATCTGTGCACTTCATGCCTTTTATCTACATAATCAAAACCTTGAGCAGCATTAAACAAGAGTGTTGGCACATGCAAATATATTCCAGTGGAAAAGTTTATTGTTTGCAAGAACTGTGGGAGTTCAATAGCATTTTTTAATGAGCACATCAGGACAGCAATTGTTTTTCCGAGAGCAGATGCTTCAGTTTGAAGAAAAAAAAAACTGGGGTTTTTATTTCTTTTTACACCATTTCATGTGTAACTTAAACAGCTGGATTGTCTGCAGAAGGAATGGATAGGTATGCATATTCCCTACACAGAAGCCAGTATTTAACAAGCTGTCATTTATTTAGGTATGTAGAATCATCACACCAGTCTTTTAAGCATTCATGCTCCATGCTGTTTGTTGATCACTTTCTAAGTGGAATATTCCATTTGTGTTACAATATTCTGTCAGCAGTTCACGGCTGTGAAAAAAGTATTTGTACCAACAGTAGGAAAAAGCTATTATCTCTGATTCTGATTACATTCTAGAAATGTCAGCTGTGGGGATTGCATAAACTCCAAATCCTATGATAAACAGTGTACCGTTGTTCATTCATTTTCACTCTACAGGGCAGTCCTTGATTTGCAACATTTATTTAGTACAGGTAGTCAGTCCTTGATTTAGGACCACAGTTGAGCCCAAAATTGCTAAGTGAGAAATTTGTTAAGCGAGATTTCTCTCAGGTTAATAGCAACTCTCCATTGGCATCAGGATTGGGATTATTCCTTAAATCCAATTTCCTTTAATTTTGCCCTTTCTAGATGGGCAATGAGTACACTTCTGGAATTCTTCTTTAAATCATGAAAGTGTTGAGAAAGTTTTGCTTTAGACCACGGGTGTCAAACACGCGGTGTCATGTTGCTGTCACATGACATGTCACAATGTTTTTTCCCTTTGTGGAGCTAGGGTGGGCATGGCCTGCACATGATGCATCCGGCCTGCAGCCTGCCAGTTTGACATCCCTGCTGTTGACCAATCTCCTAGAGAAAAGTTTGCTTTTCTACCTTCCATTTTTTCCTTTAATTGCCTTCACAAAGACAATTGACTCATTTAGTAGGAAAGCATTTTTCCATTTTAACATTAGAAAGGGAAGCTCAGAGAGATGCTGGACTGTTTTCAGGGACTGAGGTATCTGTCTTTCTTTTTTAATTACATACAAAATACATACATATTACATACAACACATACATATTGGGACTTTAGATTGGGAAAAAACATTGACGTATTGCATGCTCTGGAGCAGGGATGGGTTCTACTTACCTTTACTTCCAGTTCTGTAGTCCGTCTACTGCCGTTTTTGCTTTGCATACACTCTACACATGCGCAATGGAGCATGCATGGCGCACATGAACCGTAAATGTGCTCTGTGCATGCTCAGAATGCTGTTGGAGTGGCCAGCCACAATGATTAGCCGCTTCAGCTGGCGAAAAACAAGAAGATATAAGTCAAAAATTTTCCGGGGTGTGTGGGAGGGCCTCAGAATGGGTTTGGTGACGTCACACTGTCACCACTACCAGATTGTGTGATCCGATCTGAACCGGGAGCAGCCCAACACTACAGCCAAGTAAATGGAAACTGAGTGGCTTTCAGGTGAAGCAGAAAGCTAATCCAGTTAAGATCTTGGGGTTTGTAGCAAAGCACTTCTCACATTGTACTGTACTACAGGTGTTGCCATTTTAATGATACTTTTACCTGTGATCTGTTTCTCTATCTTAGTGAGCAATGAGAGAACTCTGTGAAGTGTAATTGCAAATGCCATGTGATTTTGTGTATTTGAATTAATAGATTTGTGCCTCAACAATTGCTCAACATATAAAAAGGTAAAGGTTTCCCTCGCACATATGTGGTAGTCGTTTCCAACTCTAGGGGATGGTGCTCATCTCTGTTTCAAAGCCGAAGAGCCAGCGCTGCCCGAAGACATCTCCGTGGTCATGTGGCCAGCATGACTAAACTCCAAAGGCGCATAGAACGCTGTTACCTTCCCACCAAAGTTGGTCCTTATTTTTTCTACTTGCAATTTTTAGGTGCTTTCGAAACTGCTAGGCTGGCAGAAGCTGGGACAAGTAATGGGAGCTCACCCCGTTACGCGGCATTAGGGATTCGAACCGCTGAACTGCCAACCTTTTGATTGATAAGCTCAGCTGTCTTGTCCGTTGAGCCACCGGATCCCTACGCTCGACATGTAGGAATGCTAAAAATTGCTCTTTGCTCCATGAAAGTGATCTCCCTTTACGCTAATCTTAAGCTTTGCAATAAAGACGCTGAATGGAATTTACTGGCTGTTTGTGAATAAAGGTTTCTGCTAAGAATAATCTGAGCAATTATTAGTGGATTTTCTAGGATGTTTCCCTTTTCAATTTAACTTTTAAAGCATTTCATTGGAAATAATCTCCTTGGGTATCATTCTTGAAATATATTGGTAACAGGATGCATACATTTATTCTTGATTGAATTGGACACTCCCCACCATCAGTAGTCTTTTGGGTTGATGCCAGAAATATTTCTTTCCCCTTGATTTAATTTTCATTTGCAGCCTTAATTGTAGTTGTTGACTAAATTGGCTCATTTATAACCATTCATTCTCAAGGCCTTTACCTCAGAAAAAACAGTGGCCAGTAAAATAAAACAATTTTGGCAGAACCTTCCAGAACCATCAGTTTTGCTATGGTTAGTAAAATTCAAAGTATTTTTATTCTATGGTGTGTCAATTAGAGTAATTGCATTTCTGCTTACAACCTTTGCAACATTGCTGCCATATTATTGGGAGACTGACCAGCACGTTGCCTGTCAATATTAACTTTAAACTAAAAGTTTGCTCATAAATTATAACAATGTATTCAAAGCCATTACAGATGATTAGTAGAACAATAATTTGATTATTGGTAACACTGGCCTGTTTTACTCTGACATCTTAATTCCTCAGTTCTGTTAGCATCTATCCTTGTCCCATTTTATTTACCCTGACTTATAGGGTAGGCAAATACAATATAGGTATAGAATGGCTTTGTGCTTGCTCTCTAAGCTTCACAGCTTAATTGGAATCCACAAGTATATCTTGAAATCCTAAATCTAAACACACCCAGTGCATCCCTATTCAGTTTGAATAATGTAGCCTTATCACATTAATCCCTCTCTCAGGTTAAACAGAGCTTAAGAGGAGGCCTGCATGAAAACCACGCAAGTAAATCCAAAGAAGAATTTTGGTTTTATGGATATGATTCAAAAGAGAAGAATCCTAATGAAGTCATTCAGAGCCTTGTGCCATTTAATGAAGTTGTTCAGTCTTCTGCATACAACAGTGCATACAAGAAGATTCTCTAGTTTCTCTTTGATTGGTAGAAATGTTGCAAATAAAGGTTACACACAAATATGTTGTGTGCCAGGAATAACTTTTGCTCAGTTTATATATATATATATATACTGTAGATGTGTATTTAGAGCAATGAACTGTCTATACCAGAGGTTTCCAACCTTGTCAACTTTAAGACTGGTGGACCTCAACTCCCAGAATTCCTCAGCCAGCTTTGCTGGCGGATGGCTGAGGAACCCTGGGAGTTGAAGTCCACAAGTCTTAAAGTTGCCAGGGTTTGTAGACCCTGATCTAGAAAGCAGGATCTCTGCATTTAATTCTGTTAAAAGTCCTTCTGATGTATAACTTGGAACTTCATGCTTAATGTGATGGCAGGTTTCTCAACTTGCAAGCACATTTAATATTTCAAATATGCACCAAAGGTACTTCCATAAAATGGCTGTCATGGTGAGTGAGACTGGTTGTAGGCCACCTATTGATCATGGCATGACCTTTGAGGATGCTACTAACTATATTTGTGACGTTATGGGATGCTTTCTTCCATTTCTCTCTCCTTCATTTTGTTTTGTCACCAACTGATTCTACCTATTTAAACAATAGCAGTTTTCTGGAGGGAATGGTTTGTAATTATTTTGAAAATGTTCACAAGATCCTCAGCTAGTTAAATAAGATCAATTGGTCACTGAGTTAACTAATTATTAAGTGAACTACTCTTGAAATTAGAGATCGCCTTCGACCTACAACTACAGTTGAGCCAAAATTTCTTTTGCTAAGCGCGACATTTGTTAAGTGACTTTTGTCCCATATTACGATCTTTCTTGCCACATTTGTTAAATGAATCACTGAAGTTGTTCTTAAGTGAATCTGGTTTCCCCCTTGACTTGTCAGAAGGTCCCCAAAGTTGATCACAAAGATGACACTGCAACCATCATAAATATGAATCAGTTGCAGAGTGTCTGAATTTTGATTACATGACCATGGGGATACTACAACGGTCATAACTGTGAAAAACTGTCACTTTTTTCATTGCTGTTGTAACTTGGAATGGTCACTAAATGAACTGTTGTAAGTTGAGGACTGCCTGTATATATTTTTTGAAATTTAATACATAAAAACATTTTGTAAATGTTTCCATTTTGATACAATATAAATGTAAGTAAAATGGAAATTGCATTTTAAAAGAGGTATTTTAATCAAAATGGGGTAGAAAAGGGGGCACATTTTTCTTTCCTGTGTACATAATTGCTAAGGAGGTCAGAGCAACAGTGAGAACTGAAATTGATATTACAGTGATTTCTAAAGAAAACAAAAAACTAGGAAGATGGAAAGAAAATGTGTTGTTTTTTTTCTTTTCATGGCTTGTTTTCCAAAGATCTGACTTCCTTGATAAGTTTGAAAAACTAGTTTTTGTTGGAGGCAGTCGCATCCCCAAACAGGAAAATTTTATTTGCATGATTTCAGTACCAATCCCCAGAAGAACCATTGAGAGATAATTACAAGCTAAGATGTGTTTTTAATACTTAGGATTTCCTTTATGTTGGTGAAAACAAAACTGTTTGGGGTGGGGGAGAGCATGCAACATAATACAAAGCTGTTGTGTTAGTATCTTCATGAATTATGAGAATTACACTGTTGTACAAATTCTGGGATGAGTTGGAAGGTGGGTGTCGGTGCTCATCATCCATCTGATGATTAGCAATAGCACTTAGATTTATATATTTTATTTATTTATTTATTTATTTATTAGATTTATATACCGCCCCTCTCCTCGCGGACTCGGGGCGGTGTACAGCCAGACACAATTTTAAAAATAGCATATATACCACTGTACAGTGCTTTACAACCCTCTCTAAGCGGTTTAGAGTCAACATATTGCCCCCAACAATCTGGGTCCTCATTTTACCCACCTCGGAAGGATGGAAGGCTGAGTCAAGCAGAATTGAGATTGCCACCCAGGTTTTTAGTTTAACTCAGTTAACTTCAGAAAGTTTGCTGGGCTTAGACCTTCAGACTAAGTATGCGTAGCAAAGAATGGAGGATCCTTGCAGTAGTGACAGTCAGCCTGTTTGGACCAGTTCAGGTGAACTAGTAGCGGTGACCGCGGATCGACCCACCCTTCTGCCCTGGCATAATACCGTCCTATTTAGCCATGTTTTCAAGGCTGGATTCACGCCTAGAAGGCACTTGTGCGAGCAAAGTGAACATGCATGCATGGGGTGAACCAATGGTATGAATATGTGAAACCCACCTCTGGATCCTTTCATTTGAGTCTTTTTGGGAGTGATTTCAGTAGCTGCTACAAATTTGACGGTATTACGCCTAGGAGTAGAAATCTGAACTAGGAGCAAGTAGTGTCAACCTAATTGTAGAAGGGTAGTTTTCGGTGTCTTACTCATCAAATAGCCACGCTAAAGCTGTTCTGATGTCTTTAGTGAAGGTTCAGTGGACTAGTGTAACAAGCTTAAAATGCTCTCCATGATTCCAGGGTTGGCTTCAAAACATCTGAAGATTTCAGCCTAAATCATGCCAACTATAGGAGATGAATTCATCTCGTATAGTTATATTGTCTGATCTATACTAAGTCGACAAAGCCATTACTTATTCTTTTTTTACTCTCCGGTTTTAGTTTGGAGCTCAATATTAACATGACAATCAGGTTATTCACTCTTCGTACAGGCAGTGTCAGTATTTCAAAGCAAATTGGAATAACACTTCCCTAGCAAGCAGTAAATAATACAATGTCCATATGGGACGTTGCCAATGGTTTACTCTAGAGCAGATTTCTCCAGTCTGGTACTTTCCAGACATTATTTTGCAATTAGGACCAGAATTTCCACTGCTAAGCAAGGCAATTGTTAAGTGAGCTATGACTTTCCTTGCTGTGGTTGTTAAACAAATCACTGCAGTTGTTAAATGCGGGGTCCTTGGTGCTCTCTGAGCTTGCTTGTTTTCTTGCAGACCTTTCATTAACCTAACTAGATATCATCAGTGCTGCTGGTAGTAAGGAGTGCTGTTTGCTGCCAGTTCATATTCTAGTGCAGGGGTCTCCAACCTTGGCAACTTTAAGACTTCTGGACTTCAACTCCCAGAGTTCCTCAGCCAGCAAAAGCTGGCTGAG
>JANHFP010010302.1:0-11947 GCA_032468135.1 Calamaria suluensis
AAGCATTTGGGTTTGCAATAAAGACTATTTTCATAGAATTCATTGTCTTTCTGTTTCTGCATCAAGCTGGGTCATCATATTAACTCTGCCCACTGCCAGAAGTTTGATTCAGACTATCTCAAGATTGACTCAGTCTGCCATCCTTCTGAGGTCAGGAAAATGAGGACCCAGATTGTTTGGGGTAATATGCTGATGCTGTAAATTGCTCAGAGAATGCTGTATAGTATTGTGGAGTGGTATTGCTATTTTCAGAAGTCTTTTTATTTTCTTTATTAAATTTGTGGCCGCAAACAAATTTACTCTGGTCAAAAGTTTCAACCTTTTCCATCCCGCTTCTTCAAAGTTCAGTTTTTATTTCCCTAGCTTTCACAGAAAAACTATATACTATGATTCTGAATTTTATACTATACTAGATATAGTATAAAGATATCAGAGCACCTGAATATCTTCCAGAAGGTCTTTACTACTGCTTTATCAACTAGTCTGTACTTCTTCACTGCTGAAATTGTGCTATCTTGTTTTATTCCTTTGCCAATTTACAGCCAGTCTATTTCACAATGTCCCATTCAACACTGTCACTGCCTGACCTATTTACAAGTTTCTTAAGAGGATAAGATTTTCCTAGCAAATTTCCTAAGAATACTGATATGGTCAACATAATGAAGGTCTTTCTATGATTAATAAATCATATTCTCATGTCTTTTGGTATTCTTTGGCTTTCTTGATTACCCAGTTTGCATCAGTAGTAATATCTCTTTATCCTCTGAAATTCAGAAACCAGCTTGAACATTTCACATCTCCTTTTCTATGTAGAGCACTAAGCTGTATTGGATGATCCTCAGTATTATTTTGCTAGCATGTAAAAATAAGGATATTGTGTGACAGTTTCTATACTCTCTTAAATTTCATTGCTACCATTCTGGTATATAAACTAACATCTTCTTGTTTATGGGCCACTATATCAGAGGTGAAATCCAACAGGTTCTGACAGGTTCTGGAGAATCAGTAACAGAAATTTTGAGTAGTTCGGAGAACCGGCAAATACCATCTCTGGCTGGTCCCAAAGTGGGGTGGGAATGGAGATTTTGCAATTTCCTTCCCCTGGAGTGGGGTGGGAATGGAGATTTTGCATTATCCTTCCTCTGCCACACCTACGAAGCCACACCATGCCCGCCAACCACACTCATAGAACCAGTAGTAAAAAAAAATGGATTTCACCACTGCACTATATTATTCTCCCAATTTGTTAACTTTGTTAGGTTAAAACCTGACCAATAGGCTTGCCATATTTATTTAGATATTCCAGTAATTACTCCATCTTCTGGCCTGATTATAATAAGAGTGCTGATCTAACTTCACCTTCTAGCTTTACAGGTTACTGCAAGTACTGAATATATTCTTGGATGGTGTCATTTCTGCTCTACAGAATTTCAGAGTAATTCTTCCATTTTGAGAATCATTTGGTGGTGTAGTATTAATACACCAATCTAGAAACTGAGAGATTGAAAATTCTAGTCCCACTTTAGGCACAGATATAACTTTATGCCAGTCACACTCTGAGCTCTAGGAAGCAGGTAATAGAAAACCATTTCTGAAAAAAACTTGCCAAGAAAACTTCAGGATCTAATCTAGGTAGTTTTCAGGATTCAAAACTGCCCAACAGCACTATCAGGCACATATAGGAAGGTCCAATTAAACTATTTTGTTGGCATTCATGCCTCTGCACAGGGATGTTTTCAACTAACAGTTATCACCTGCTTGGAATTAGATAATAGTAAACAGAATTCAAGGGCAGTTGGATTTAATTCACTTGTGATTAGGTAGGAATTCTAGGCTGATCCCTCATATATCTCAATGTTGTGATCCCTTATATATCTCATATATCTCAATGATCCCTCATATATTGTTTTGGAGTTTCCTTTGTAGTTTTGAAATCTTATGGAAGACTTTTCTTTTTTTTATACCCAGTCCATCTATGATATTTCTATATATGATGTTGTAAACTGCTTCCTATCTAACAACTTTCTGAAATACTTTAACTTTTCTAATGAGATCTTTTTGTTCATTGAATTTTGCTTCTTTCTTCTTCAGCATTTGTTCTGCCTACCTGTTTGCTCTTCTCTGTTTCTTGATCTTTAGCAGTTTCTTTTCACGCACATCCGTAATCACTTATTTGATTTTATTCCGCAATTCCTCTTGTTCCTTGTCAGGAACTTAGATAACCATCCTATTAAAGGGCTGTATGCAAAGTTTAATTGAGATTATTCAGTCACAAAGGGCATAGTATCCAGGCAATAACTTTATTTTACTGTAATCTTCTTCGCTCTGCTTTTCTTGTCTTGAGTAGAAAACCAGAATGAGTTTCTGAGAGCATCCAGTTCTAGCCATATCTTAATTTGCTGATACATAGTTGATTATGTCATCTTTCACTGTGCTTTGCCGTGTTTATGCTTCTTACATTCCACACTGACTCCCCCTTTAATTCAGCCTCTACAGCTTTGATATTTCTTTTCCTGCATGGGAACATCAGCAGCTAGACATTGCCAAGACTTTAAATTATATACTAAAGACATAATAAACATTAGTTCTTCCAAAAAATCCTCACTTCTTCCTCAGTAGCATATTGAGAGCCATCTGTCATCCCTCAGAGTATACCAGATCAGGAAATAGACACCACAGGAAGACAAGGACTATACTTTATTGAGATAGGCCATAATAACAGGACTTGAGGAATATGTCAGGACTTAAGGAATACTTCTCTGCTTGTTTTCCTCAAGGTCAACCGACAACATCTGACCTAAGGAGTCCATGCTGCAGCACTGTAGTAACATTGGCTCTATATTGTACATCCTTGTAGAGTTTCTTTTTCTTTTGTGAAATACAGGAACAGCTTAACACTGATGCCTCTGTAATTGTTACTAAAGAGATAATTTCTCTCCAGCATATCCCTTTATTGCTTTTGCCCAGTAGAGGTCCTGAGTTTCATGCCTTGCAGAACAGTGTTCTAAGCTTGTGTACTTGGCATTGATTGCCAGCATTCATTGCTCAATCCACTGAGAAGCACACAACCTTGCCACAATGAAGTGGCACAGCAGACTTGAGGGGGAGGAAATACAGAACATTATTTGTTAAGATTTATACCCTGCCTTTTTAAACAACTCAAGGTAGTGTGCACGGTGCCCCATTTCTCATGTTTTCTCTACAGCAATAACCATGTTGTGACTGTATGATACAGTATGTACATAACCATGTTATGACTGTAACTTCTTGCTGTACCCTTATTATTTATATTGATTGTTTCTTAGTATGATTTGATTGCTTATCTGCAGTCCTCTAACCCTGACTGTTCTTTAGAAGGCCAAATCCTGAAGATGAAACTCAAATACTTTGGCCACCTAATGAGAAGGAATGACTCACTGGAGAAGAATGTAATGCTGGGGAAGATTGAGGGCCAAAGAAGAAGGGGATGGCAGAGAACGAAGTGGCTGGATGGAGTCACTGACGCAGTAGGCTCACTTGGGTGGACTCCAGAGGATGGTGGAAGACAGGAAGGCCTGGAGGAACGTTGTCCATGGGGTCGTGATGGGTTGAACAAGACTTCGCAACTAACAATAACAACAGCAAATAATAGTCTGGTAGTTTGTAATACCCAAAATTGATTACTCAAATACTTAAATATTTATATGCACAGCAAATATCTAAATAGCATGGAAAACAAAGACAAAAAATAACAGAGTGGTTACATATCTTGTTCAAGTAACTCTACTTATATTGTTCTTAATCTTGTTGGTGAAAATAAAGTTATTTATCTTATCTTTATCAAGCTATACTATACTATAATAGTTCTTATAAATTAATAACAGGACACTCAATGTTCTACAAAATCAATTTGGAGTCACTCTGATTTATGTTACTTACTTCTATAATTCTACAATTCTATAATATAAAACAATTAATAAGGGAAACAATAAGAAGAAATGAAAAAGGGAATAGGAGACAAATGATAGAAAGAGTAAGAAGAAAAGGAACACAAATATATATTACTGCAATAACGGTACTACTCTTAGTGAAAATCACAAAAACATATATAAATAGTTCTTTTCCTGCACGACCAATCCTGACTGGTCCTTTAGCCTCCCCCCCCCCCCAGTTCATTAAGTCTTCTTCTTTCCTCTTTTTACATACTTTCTAATCTGTCCTAGTCTCTTTCGTTCTCACTTCCTGATTCCTTTCTCCAAGATGTCCACCCTCTGTTGAAACGCCTAGTCACTGTCACTTACTCTCCGGACACTCACTTTGCCACCCTGCCACACACTCAAAATCCTTGCTTGCACTCGGCTCACACCAAATCCAGCACACTTCCCAATCAACTCTTTCTATCCACTTTCTTTTATTCCTTCTGCTTCTCCACTCCACTCACTCATTCTCCTCCTTCTCTTCTCCTTCCAACTTTCATTCACGTCTCTCTCACTGGTTCGATCCCTGCTAGCATGCCACTTTCCTTCTCTCTGAAGACTCCCTGTCCAGCTCTCATTCAAGCCCATTGGGAGGTATTGACAGACTATCTGCTGTCTCTCTTGCTGAAACTCCATTGTTTTTCCACTTTTGGCTTCCACAATCAAATTAAAAAGGGCCACCATGCCTCCGGACCTGTCTTCACAGAAGGTCTCTTTCTGACAGGAAATCAGGGGTTCCTCTTTCCATAGTGGGGGTTTGCGCACCTCTCCATTACCCCCAAGCTTCCCCTTCATGGAGCCGATCCACACAGGATCCAAGCTCACTGAAAAACAGCTTTCCTACCTGAAAATTTGATTGAAGTAGCTGGAGCTCTTTCTCTTCAATTACAACACTGTGATGTCACCCTGGAAGTCCCCCACCCCATCTTATGGTGGTGGCATCAGCCATAATCTCCGTGGTGGCCTGCACTGCTTTGTCCTCCACCACCAACACTGCCTTGCTTTGTTCATCTTCACTGTTTGCCACTTCTTGCCACCGTAATGGAGCAGGAGGATGAGCAATGCACCAGTTTGTGAGGCAGTAGGAGGCAGTAGGAGGGTGGAAGATGAAACAAAGGGGGGAGACGAAGCAAGGTAGAAGGTGCAGAGTTGCACCATGCACCAGTTTACCTGAGGGCACCGCAGCCGGGTCATCAACATCTGTCTGGCCTCATGGCGGAAGCTCCAGAAACCCCACCCAGGGCTCTGGTTGGCCACTTGCCCGCTTCTCCTTGCAAGGGAGCAAGAGGCTGAGTGATGTACATGGGGTCCTAGATTAGACTGCTAGAGCCGCCACAAGATGCCACAGTTGTCAGGATGTTGATGACCTGGCTGTGGGCTGCTGAGGTAAGCTGGTGGAGGACATGGGGGCAGCTCCGCTCCCCCCCATCTTCCTTCATTCTCCACCCCCCACTACCTTGCTTTGTGGCCAGCACACAAGTGCATTGCTCAGCGTCCTCCATTATGGTGGCAAGCAAGGAGAAGAAGTGGCTAACAATGAAGTGAGGTAGTATGGTGGGGGTGGAGGATGAAGCAAGGCAGGGGATGCAGAGCTGCCCCACCCACCCCGCACTTGCTTACCTGAGGGCCCTTTAGCCAGGCCACCCATGCCAAACACTCAGCCCCCTCATAAACACCCCAGGGCAGCCACATCCCTTCACTAACCTGCTTTCCAACCCCGTTCCCTCTCCACCACTCACCCAGCCGCCACACCGCAAGGTTGGGGACAGTTGTTCTACTGAAATGTTAGAGAAGGTAAAAAAATTAGTGAAATTTTGGCTCTGTCCAATTAGACCCTCCCGTTACTATGGCAGCCGAAGCAGAAGCAAAGAAGAGAAATAGCGCAGGCTGACGGGCTCCTTGTGTTGATGAAGGGGAAGGTAATTTTTTACATATCTTTTTTTTCTTGCACTTTTTCTTTTTATATTTTCTTAGCTTGTATTAGTTTATTATTTTTAATTGAAACATTGATTAAAATATTGCTAAAATAAGAAGGATGAGCAACACCAGATTCCAGACATGACCTTGGTCTTCTTAATGCTTGAATAGCTTCAAATACTGGGGACAGTCTTTGAAAGACTGCTCAAACGATGGCATTCTCTCTATCTCCAAGTGGTGGGGGTGAGTGGGAAGGGAACTCGTTTTGGGAAGCAACTCCCTGGAAGAACAAGTTGGCCCATTAGTCATCTATTCCTTTCTCTGACAATGTAAAATAGAGATGGACCAACAGGCTGAGTTTGACCGTGCAATGCTCTTTTTTCCAGTAGTAGCAGATGGTGGAGGATGGCAGGTGACATTTGTAAACCGAACTGAAGTGGAGACAGCCTGTTCAGAGGTGGATAACACAACTACTAATATTTTTGCTTAATTTCTCCTAATCCTAAATATTCTCATAATTAAATCCATCAAGTTGGAATAAAATTAATCCCCAATATCGGATTTAAAGTATTGAGAGGGGGGTGTTTCCTCCCTACTTGGGCTACAAGAATTCATTTTTGTTGCTTGCCCTTTAGCTTCCTGACTGAGACAACCAGACTTCTCTTCTGCAATGGCTTCATGCTGCCAGCTAATTACAATAGCTTCAAAGCTCAAGCAGACATGGATGCCTTGTATATAATAGAGTTCTGCAGGTTCTTACTTTGAATTTTGGAACATGTAAAATTGTATGTTACTTTGTAAAAACAGCCATTTGGAGTTTGTCAATAATAAATCTATTTCTCTTTTCAAAATATTAATCAGTTGGCAAGGTATGTAAAGACAGATGCATGGGGTAAACAAAAGGAAGAAGAACTAAATCCTCAGTACTCCAGGACAGAAATGGACAGATGGAAAGCTAGGGAAAAAAAGGATTCTTTCAGAAGTGTAGCAGCCATGTAGAGCAAGTGCTTAAGAAGCATTTAGCCACCTAAGTGCCAAGCAGGTGCTGGTTATAGAAATTGGTAGGAACTTCTGCAGGAACCCAGAACCAACTTCTTTAAGAAAGGAGATGAGATATGCTAGAAGGAAAGACTGCAAAACAAAAGTCAGAAATTATTGTTAGGTTGGAAGGGAGATCTTGCAACTTGAATAGAAAAGAGAGAAATACTGCAGTGAACTTATGAGGATTTGCTATGATAAAGAATTTCACATTTGGAACCACTATCTTAGTCTCAGGTAAATCAGTGAAATCAGACTGTGTGGTGAGGGAGCACTGTGTTGAAACTGACCTGTGTTGAATCTTGCTATCTAGTTCCAAAAACACAAATAACAGACAAGATTGTGCACTTTCAAATTGCATTTTGGGTTGCTTGAGAGCTCAAAATTCTACCTTTTTAAAAGCCTCCACCTAAAAATCTAATAGACAAATATTAGTTTTTTATTAATTTGTATTCAGTAATTCGAAGATACAGAGAATCTTCCTAATGGAGGTTAGCTACATTCATTCTCTTTCTTCTATGGTATTTAAAATAGCACTTATTCTTTGTTTTAGTGCAGTTTATTTCTAAACATTCTGAATGTTTATTTGTTCTCCTGCCAATATTTGATTTGACTTTTTGATACGATGAATGATTCTTACAAACAAGGCAAGGTATCCAATCATTTAAACTCTTAAAATATTGGGATATTTATATTAAAAAACTACTCAAGATTAAATATAGTGGTCAAAAATATTAAAACTATATGACACATTCCAGGGATGGGATGGGGCAGAGGAGAACATACGTAGCTTCAAAATACTGGTTGACCAAAGCCATTCCAGGCTTAATTTGGTGCACAATGTTGGAAGATCAGTATATACTGTATGCCTTTGGATTCAAAATTAATTCATCTTTGATTTCTGTTTCCCTGTTGTAACAGTGAAGGTCTGTGATTCCCACCCCATCTCTAGCACCTCTGAAGCAAGCTTGTAATAGGGTTCTGCCATCTAGGAAGCCCTTTTCAATTCTGATATTTCATTGTTTTGTATACATGGACAATTACGTTACTGGTAATTACGTAGTAAATAGAGTACAGTACTCTAACTGGAAATTTCTGTGATCACCACTATCCGTGAAGCACCACTGTGGCATTTTGTAGATTGTTCGATAATTATTGTGATTTTTACAAGGAAAATAATACTGGCAGTGTTACATTCTGGATACTTATTCTACTTTCCCTTATTACTCAACATTCTGAATTTACAGGATTTACATTTTTAAATATATTTTTGCAAATCATTGGGTTTTATCAATATCTTCCTTTTGCACATGGAAATGCTATGTTCTCTACTTAATAGCACTTACCTTTGAACAATGAAAATTAAATGTACACATTCATCAACTATGATGACGTTGGGAAGGGATATAAGATATCTCCAATTCTGAAGTATAACACTTACAAATGTATTGCTATCAGCATATCATAATCTCCATGAACCTAACATTTAGCCCCAACATAATCAGTACAGGACTCAAACTTCATCACTTGTTTTTTCCTTAGAATTCATAGTAGAAAGAATCAAAAGCAGGTGCAGTAACAATCATAAAAAAACTGGATTCTAGAAGCTATTTAGATAAACAAAACAACCCTGGTGTTAATTAGCAAGGCAGAGGGACTGATTAATATGCAAATGAGGAGCTTATTCTTATTAATCATGAATTTAAAGAGTTTGTAAAAGTTTACAAAACAGGTTTTAGTAATGTTAAATATCAGCACGTATAGTAGCCAGTAGTTGGAAAATATGTCTTTCTTAATAGAGGAAAAGGGAAGGGATTCTGAGGGAGGTAAAAAGTCATTTTTCAGCAGAAGCTAGAACAGACAGAAAGCAATTTTATTTTTTTGGCACGAGACACAGAATCTAATAGAGTTAGCTGCTTCCAAGTTCAAATTAAAAGTACTTCAGTAAGGCAAACAACATAGAGCTGCAAAAATCACTAATTTAAGCATACTTAGATATATATATAGACATTTCTATTGTTACAACAATTCAAAAAGAACATTTTGACTCATATTTTCTTGCCATCATCTATCTGTCTAGTTACCAGAATGAAAAATGATACTGATGAACCTGTACAGGGAATTCATGTTCTGCAGAGCCTCTTGGCTGGCCGGCCTTGAATGCTCACTTTCCATCACATACCAGCTGAATAGTCAGAATGTCATTAGTGTATTTGCAAAGACAGTCCAGAGAAGACTTTCCAAATGAGACTAGAGATTTAAATGGTTCACACATTACACATAACAAGTTTTATTCTATTCATTTATCAAAATTATTCATCAAATGTACCTGTTGCAAGGCAAGTCAGAGCAGCTTACAACATAACAATACACATGGATATAAAAACAATTGTAAGTGTAAAACATTAAAATTACAAAAAAATTAAAACAAACTTAAAAGACCCACAGGCTTAGAGTGGAGAGGTGGTGGCGGCTTCTTGGTTGCTAAATTACCTACCTCCAGCCAACAGCTTCTCCTTCATGGTCCCATGCCAACCCGCATAGCCAAGTTTAAGGCATTTTCTGAAAGCCAGAAGGGTGGGGGAAGACCTCACCTTCTGCAGCAAGTTGTTCCAAAGAGTGGGGGCCTTTGGCCTTGTAACTCTGCTTTATCATGTGATTGTCTGATTCACATATATAGTAGATGATAATAGCTTGGTATACATATCTGCATTAAAGCTTCTTGTCATGAGTGAATCCAGCAGTATGCTGTTTTTCATTAAACAAGCATGTTGTTGCATGCATTGCATTAAATAAAGTTGCAGCATTTTCAGAGGAAGTTTACATATAAACCTAAAAGGCAACAGGATCTTGTTACTTTTGTATAGCACTTATGTTAATCATATATCACAAATGAATTAATCTTGTCTCTGAAAAGTAATTCTTGGCATTTGAAGGTTGCCATATTATAAATATTTGGTAAATACATAGGAATTAGGGATAATTCTTTTGTTTAATCATATTTTATTATAAAACAATAACAATTCAATTTTAAAAAGTAAAGAAAAACTCAGAAAATTGGTGATGGACCATTTAAATGTTTTGTTTAATACCTCTTTGTGGTTTTTTAAAAATACATCTCGAACTGGGCTGGAATGGAATGGAAAACTCCCTTCACCTCTACCAGAAATCACGATTTGCTGCAGATAGTGTGCTACTGGCATTAAATAGGTTAGTAAACTTGCAAAGCTGGAAAATGGAAATGAATTAGCAGCACCTGCTCTCTTTCTGTTTTGGCAGAAAAGGTTTCTCTCAGCTGACTAGACAGAAAAACATATTTTATTCCCCTTGAATCAAACCTCTAGGTGAGGAACCTCCAATTTGTCACATTCAGGCTAAATACAGTGATAGAGAAAAACTGATAAATGCAGGAAATGATATAAAAGCTACCAAATTATCAAATGCATTTTAGTTTACCGAGTAGATTAACTCTTCTGCTATATTAGAATAAATAAACTAAGGATTCAACATATAGTCCATTTAGCTTGAGAAAAATGGTCTTTCCATCTTTTCTTGCTTAAGTTTTAATTCTCCTAATACATATATAATTCTGACCTAGTGTCCATCTAAGGACTGGTGAAAAGTGTAAAGTAATCCAAGGACCTTGCAGTGTATGGTCATATTTGGTGCTGATTTAGCAGTTGAAGTTATCTGTTCTTATTTCCCAGTCAGCAGTGAGTAAATTTGTGTTGTTTTGGTGTGTTTAATGAGTCTGGATAGATGGGTGTCTAGATAAGCAGACAAAGAGAGTCAATCCTTGGGGATTATCTAAAGAACAAAACCTATCTTCATTGTTTTAAAAATTAAAGAACATAGAAGTAGAAAATCCAGAAACTGGCATTTTTTAAATCTTTCAAATCCTATTGTTACAAATCCTAAAAATGTTAACCTTCAATGACCTTCATAATTCATATTTGTTTCTAGCTATCCAGAGGAAGAGAGTCCAGAAGCCTCTTCACCTCCTTTGTTAATGTCTTTATGAATGCAATTAGCTCTAAATTCATGCTCCTTTGTTTCTTGATCCTATTATGAAGTAGCTTATACTAGTTTGCTTCTCCAGGGAGATGCAGGCATTAAGTAGCATCGAATCTGCTTCTGTTGCTGAGTGCTGACAAACTCAACTTGCAAGAGGCAGAAGAAAGAGCCATGGCAATGTGTTCCTCTCCAGAAAGACTTGGACAAATGGTCTCAGATTGACCTGCCTTAGGTAAACACACCTGTAATGGAATTAGAGGGCAGAGAATATAATGATTACAGCCCAATTTGAGCAAAACCATTATTAATGGCATATAAATCTTGTTTGCGTATGTACTGTGTATGTATGTATATGTGTTCTCAGTGAAGCATCACAAACGGTGAAGCATCACAAATGAGCACCAATGGTACAGTGTCATGATATTGGATGAGACATGAGTCTGCAGACAGGAGCTGTTTGACAGCTTCAAAAGCCGTGGCTTCTCTCCTGCCCCAAACCCAATCAGTTTTTTTCTGTAGGACTCTATGCAAAGGCTCAGCCATGCCAGCTTTGTCCTTTAGGAAAATACTGAAGACGTTTAACAGACCCAGAAAGGCTTGCAATTCGGCCCTGTTTGTTGGTGTGGGGGCAGCCCATATTGCTCTTACTTTGTCGTGAGTTGGAAAGATTCCATTGGCATTTATTCTATATCCAATAATTCTATTTCTGGGACCCCAATATTGCATTTGCTGGGTTTCAATCTGAGCCTGCCTTCTCAAAATTTGAACAGAATGGCTCATAGGTGTTGTTTTAATTGTTCGTAGTCTTTGACTAAAATGGATGCAGTGGCTCAGTGGGTAAGACGGCTGAGCTTGTCAATCAGAAGGTCGGCAGTTCAGCGGTTCAAATCCCTAGTGCCCTGTAATGGGGTGAGCTCCCGTTACTTGTCCCAGCTTATGCCAACCTAGCAGTTTCGAAAGCACATAAAAAAATGCAAGTAGAAAAAATAGGGACCACCTTTGGTGGGAAGGTAACAGCGTTC
>JANHFP010010315.1:95179-105993 GCA_032468135.1 Calamaria suluensis
AAAATAAGGAAATTCAATTTCACAAGCTAATAATAACTTGTCAAGTTGTCCAATGGGAACCTAACTGAGATGTACAAGCAAATGCTTCTAAAAAATATGAAGATCCTCATCACAAGACTGTCAAACTGGTGTCCCACGGGCCAGGTGCATCATGTGCAGGCTACACCCAGCCCAGCTCCACAATTGGAAAAAAAGTTGCAAAACATCACTTGACGGCAACATGCTGTGGTAAGTTTAACATCTGGGCTGTAAAGGAAAAACTAAGCTTCTACGCCCCACTCAAAAAAGTCCCCACTTTACATATAGAGGTAGTCTGTAACATTTTTATTAGACATTCATTTTCATTATATTTATGATGTTTCGTTACATCCTTTTGTATTCTACCAAGTATCATAAGCATGAAAAGTTATTTGAAAAACAGTGTTTATATGCAAAGTTTAATCAGATCTGCAAGGCCCAGCAAAACAACTGCTCATCAAGTATTCTTCTGATGAACAATTATAAGAAGAAGAAAAATTATAAAATATATGCTATGCATTTAATGATGTTTATCTGTTTTAATGAAGGAGAATGCAAAGTGATCTCCTAAGGGAATATTAGAACTCTCTATTGAATGCAAGTTATTCTTAAAAGGACTTTACAGTCTATTATGTATCCATAGAAGAAATGAAAAGAGTTGTTAGGAAGCAGATGGATTACACTTTTCAATTTTTAATGACATTCTAAATATATTAACTGAAAATATATTTCACTGATATTTCACTGATTCCTCTTTCAGTTTTAGTTTGATAATATCTGTAGTCTTTTCTACATATAAAGGCAGAAAGATCATGGTTTTCTGAAATATACTCTAACTGCCTTGTTCAGCACTTGTTCAAACTTACAGTGGTGTTGAAAAAAATAGGTTTATGACCATCCCTTGAGCTTATGGCAATTGCAGCATCCCCACAGTTTCAAAACAGTGTTTTAGGCATTTTGCAGCTACTGCACAGTTATAATGGTTGAAGTGTCATGCGGTCACCTGTTTGCCATTTGCAACTTTCACTACTAGATTCCAAAAGGCAAAGTCTATGGGAAAGCCAGAAGGAAGTCGCAAGTCATAGTCACATGACAACAATCTTATGATTCATAGTGATTTCTTCCAGTCCCTCTTGGTTAGCCAGAATGACCTGTTCTCAAAGTGTCAAAATCAAGAAAGCAGAGCAGTAAAAGAAATTTTTAGGACAAATCCCTCCATGCATAATTAAAAAATAAATAAATAAATACTAGAATAAAGGGTTTTGAAACACTGGGAGAGATTAGAAACAGAATGTTTCTTTGAGCCTTCATTATTTTCTTTTCAAGGAGTTAGTGTATGTATTGTATTTTGTTCATTGTATAGCAATGATGATCCACTCTCTCTCCAATGAATAAAGCAAATTGAGTTCACTAAGATTAGGACTGGACCAGAAATAAATAGACCATTGGGCTTGTGTTGTTTCCAATGAATTTCAGGCACCAGTTCATTGTTTGTATCAGCTATTTCAATACATTTTTACATACCACATGATCAGAGTTAGAGTTAGTGTTATGTTAATGACTGATGACTGTTACCTTTGTGAAACAAGATATTCTACAGCATGACCACAACAAAATATTATGCCAATCAATTAAATCTGTTGTGGGGAAAAAAGCTTTGGGCATGAGATTTTAACCATAGTGGCAGGCAAAAAAGGATGTACTGACCATTTATTCTTACTAATTATATTTTCATGTATATATCCCAGGGTTTTCCAAACTTTGCAAGACCTCCACTGCCTACTTGTGATTTGGGCAGGCACAGTCCTTCAAAAGAAATTTTGAAAATGCTCCTGCCTTGCCCATATGGTCCTTACCTCCTGACATGACTCAATAAACTCATCCAAAGTTACAATGCCATCTTTGTTTTTGTCCATTTTCTGCAAAGAAAAAGAAAGAAAAATGGAAACATTTTGACTCTGTATTGGCTTTGAAGCATAATACCAAAATGCCACAGAAGCACAGCTCTATGTTCTGCAGATGTCTACAGACCGTATTTGCCAAATATGAAATGATTAAAAATATAAATTTTCAATGTAGAAACACATGAATATTACCTGGAAAAATACTTCTACATGTTGTCTTGGAGCATCTTCCTTCAGCACTGGGTAAGTATACTTGCCCATCATGTCATAAATTGCCTTTACTATGTCCATCATTTCCTGAAATTGTGACAATTAAAACACAAGAGAAATCTCAAATAAGATTAATTTTCAAATTCAATACAGCTATAGCAATGACACCCTAGAAATCTATTTTTTTCTTTGACTGCTAATTTTCCACAGCAGAACAATACTAACATGGCAACAATCCAATAGGACAATTCTTGTTTAAGCTGCACATAACGCAGAATTGTTTCAATTAGAAGGTTTATTGAGTTCATAGCTGTGATGCAGACATTTTCAAATGAAAGTTTAAAACATAAATGCAGAGTAATGTATATATATGTATTATGTTATGTATACCTGTGTTTTGATCCTTTCATTAGAAAATGTCTACTTAGTAACTTTGAATGCAATAAACCTTAATACTCAAAACAAAATTTGTTCAGCATGCCAAGACCTGGTGCTATATTTGGCCTTGTCAGAGATCTTGTAAGACACAGGTTGAACATTATCATGGACTGGATTTCTGATCGCTATGTTTACAGATAAATACTCTGAATTGTTATTTCTAAGTTAGGTTCAGACATTTTTGTCAGCAGCTTATATCCAATGACAATTTTGCAATAGAAAAACCCATTTGTCTTTATCCAAGATGGGTCATCTAGTCTTTTCAGTTTTCCTACTTCCTTTTGCTCCCTATACTGGATCCTTACAGTTATGGAGTGTTACTTACTAAAAAAAATGAAGACCATTTTTTTAATTGGTACTTAAGTCTGTAGTTAATAATGTAATTATTTGTTAATGCAAAAGCCATCACTGGGTATTTCCACTCAGACTCATCAATTCAGTACAGTCAACAATTATATATACATAAGGAAATGTCAGTTGTGTTGGATGCAACTCTTTGTCTCACTTAAGCAAGCAGTAACATGGCCAAGTGCTGTTACTCCACCAAAAGTAAAAAAAAAATCTTGCAGCACAGTAAAAGCTGACACATGTATTATGACATAAACTTTAAGGACTTTCTGTTCACTCTGTCGCATATGTCATTTAATCCTATCTATCAAATGCATGCATACCTTAATTAACTTGTCAAACCAAAAAGGAACATAAAAATTATCTTCATAATTAACTTGTTTTGTGCATATGCTAACTGAATCAATGAGCCAATAGGTTATTGTGAAGATTTTGTTACTCTCTGACCTGATTGCTTGCAGATATTTCAGTTTCCAAATAGGTAATATCATCAGTGTGAATGAGGGTGGGGTTTGCTGCCTGTTAATACATAGTAGCTCATGAGATAATGATGAGGGTGCAGTTTGCTACTTGGTTAAATTCTATAGATTTTTGCCCAGTTGTTTATCTGATACAGATTCCTGCTTCTAGGTGCTACTATACATCCTTTAAAAATATTTTTTGCATGGAAATTAAAATGTTTTAGTTTAATTGTTAAAATACTTTAATTTCCCTGCAAAAGTGAAAACAATATTATACCTGTCATATGATCCATGCTAGTTTTTTGAATAAGACATGCCAGCTTTTGTTTATTCTCCCTTGGAAAACACAACATACTCTTCAGAATCTCAATAGAAAATAGAAAAATAGAATTGGAAGGCACCTTGTAAGTCTTCTACTGACTAGAAGTGAGCAGGATACCCTATACCATTTCAAACAAATGCTTGTCCAGTCTCTTTTAGAAAACCTCCAGTGATGGACTATCTACAACTTCTGAAGGCAAGCTTTGTTTGATTGCCTCCACCATTAGAAAAATTGTCCTTAGTTTCTCAGTTTCTCTTAGTTTCTCAGTTGTAATGTAATTAGATTTGGAATAATTTTCACTTGAATTAAACTGGACTAATACATGTAGCAACTCTGCTGCCACAAAATTCAACCCATTTATTGGATGAATCTGATGTTTGCCTGTTCCACTTCAAAGAACAGCACAGAAATTCCTTGCAAACATTTCCTGGCATAGTCTCAGAAGAGATAATGAGCTTGTGTAATTTATTGAACATATTGAGGAAAGTTGTTGCCATGTAAATTCGTAAGGGCCTAAAATGGCCAAGTTGACATATGGTGCTTTGTGCACTGCAAATTTGTCTGCGAGATTATTACCGGAGCCATAAATGTGCTATGTACTCTTCTCTTTGTATTCCTGTTTTTCCAAAGAAATAATTTTGCTGAGATGCAAGTCAGAGAATCTGTTTTTCCAAAAAGCTTTGCCTGGGACAAAGCACCCAGCCATCTGATTGCTTTCTGCTCTGCTATGTCGTTATTGTTTTTGCAACATACGCTACTCAATTCCATGTGATGGTTCAATTTATCTCAATTTTGTTAACATCTATACAGATGCGTTTCCTATGTATGGTGTGATCTGGATTTAGTTAAAATGCCTTTGTTCAATGAACTGCAGTTAAAGAGAATGGAAGTAAGATTTAAAGCCTATTTCCCATTCTGACGTTATGGGTGCATAAACCTCAGTAACAGAGATGAGAAACCTTGCCCAGGCTTTGTCTCCACTATGTTCATCAACTCTAATTTCTGTATCGAGTGTGAAGGGCAGTATTGATCTTCCACTTATGACATTTTGAGTGCTGATAGACTTAATTGTTTTTATAAGAATTAAGACAACTTGAAGGTGCCAATATGAGTTAGACAGTAAAAGAAAAAAACTAGACAGACCACAATTATGTGACAAAGAACACATAATTGGAACTGAAACTCATCTCATCTCATCATCTCAACTCAACTCAACTAATTTGGAATTGCATGGACAGAAGTAAAAGCCCCTCTAGACAACCTCTTTTTAACATGGGAAGACTGGTGATAATACATACACTATTTGTAAGTATGGCCTAAAAACACTGAGGTGTATGTGTGACATGTGTTACAGTGTGGTTTCTGTCCTTCTTTCTCTTTCACTGTCTATCTCACATTGGCATCTTCCAGTTGTCTTAATCATTATAAAGCCAATAAAACATTGTATACTGAAAGCTATGACACTTTTTAAACTAATTGTTTTATTAATGAATTCCAGAAACATTAGATATTTTCTTGTAATATTCCCTTTCTTCAATGCTTGTTTTAAGCATTGAGTAGTTTTCTCAGCTAGCCCTGAACTAAAGCAACATGGAAAGCAAGATTTCCTCCTTGTAGCAAGGCAGATTTTAGATCCAACAGGGAATGGGAAAAAATCTTAATGCCCTTTGTCTATATGTATCAAACATTCATACTATATTTGTACAACATATGTTTGAAATGTTTGACAAGATGGTTAGAAATGCACAGATACTGACAATTTATTATATACATACATACATACATACATACATACATACATACATACATACATACATACATACATGGTGTATTTGGGTCTTTTCCCGTGTAAGATTGAGAGCATCTTCGCTACGTTTTGATGAGGTCCCACTCATCATCTTCAGGCTGGTGTTTTTGGCTTCTTGCTTGTGCGAGCAAAGCGTGATCTGAGCTGCAGGTGGAGCTCAGGTTTGTAGCTGTATGTGGGTTAGTTGTCTGTATCATCCTGATTAGTTGATGGAGTTGATGTTTGCAGATTAGTTGGTTGTTTTGTGTGGCTGAGGTGCTGGCTGTAGGCCATTAGTCTGTTGTGTTCTAACACCCTGGGTAATGGGTTGAGTGCTGACATTCTGAGTGTAGTGATATCCTGAGGTACTGAAGCTCAGATCACGCTTTGCTCGCACAAACAAGATGTCAGGGTTCAAGAAGATACTCTTCTTCTAATCAATGAACTCAAGACAACCATTTCTCAAAGATTCATCTTTATTAGATACAGGCAAACTGGCACCTCAAGTGGAGAAATGGAAACTAATATTTCCCGCTTTTCCATCACTTATTCAATTCCTCCAAATTCCATACCCCGCCCTCAGGGAGGTCACATTCTCCAATCCCAGTAGAGGAAACCCTCTGATCATACCCACTCAACTCTCTCTAAGATAGCCAGCGAAAGTATATGTTATGTCTACCCACCTATCTATCAACCCCCTCCTTCTTCTACTTTCCTACAGCGAGAGTTGGCAGCTTGAAACTTCAGGTTAATACGGTTTCCAAAGCTGACACAAGAAGCTGAAAACACCAGCCTGAAGATGATTAGTGGGACCTTGTCAAAATGTCGCCAAGATACTCTCAATCTTACACGGGAAAAGACCGGAATACACCAAGACCTGCATACCTATACCCATGAAAATCTTCAAACACACACACACACATTTGTTTTCATAGATTTTGTAGTGATCTCCTGAGGTGCTGGCTTAGTGCCCATTAGATATCACTACATTAGAACTCAGGATATTATCACACAACCCATTACCCAGATTGTTACTACACAAAAGACTAATGGGCACTCAGCCAGCACATCCACACACATTTACACACACACACACACACACACACATAATTAATTATTAATTCTTAAATAAATATTTAATCCAGAGTTACCGTAGTAATAGAAAACATTTCAGTAGGTACGTTAATGCCAAGCCTGATTTGCATTTTGCATGTTTAATCAGCAGCCAAAACCCTGGAGACAACTATAAATCACCTTACCTCCTTGTTTATATAGCCATCCTTATTTATGTCATAGAGATTAAATGTCCACCGTAGCTTTTCATGAACTGTTCCTCTCAAAAGAATGGAGAGTGCCGTCACAAAATCCTGTGAATCCAGGAATACAAATTTGATTTAACTGAAAACTGATTTGCTTTAACCAAATGAAAATGCTTTCTCTGAGCTTTTTGATTGGACAACATTTGCAAATGATGTTTTCTTAGAACCAAGATCTCATATAAAAATATTCAGTTATACTTAACAATGCCTTTGTTCAATTCTAAGGTGAGACCAGTTTAGTTCATATCTAAATATTTAGATATGAGTTATCCATTTTAGAATTAATAATTTTATTTATTAAATTAACTATATCAAACATTTGTTTGTAAAATATTGATGCAACAGGTAAAAAGCCCAAAAGCCCCTTCTAATGTATCACCTTTATTCTTTTTTTATAGGAAATAACTTATTAAAGAGATCCTAATGATCTTATGTAGGTATATGCACACAGAAATTTGCACAGATAGACATACATGCACAAACTAATGCTTGTTGCTCATATTAAGGACAAATAACAATTTCATCAGCAATTAAAAACATGGCACTTGATACAACCACCTGGAGATTAATATGATTTCTTTACCTCAAACTTCACAGATCCATTCTGCGCTGTATCAAATGCATTAAAAAGATAATGGGCATACATACTAGCATCTGAAAAACACAAATCAATAGAAGATTATATTATTATAATATAATATAATTATAATTAACAAAAGTAAACCTGGGCAGAGCTGAACTGAGTATCCTCGGTGTTCATTTTTGATTCTGAGAGCCATGATATGAAAAAGCATAGCTGACAGATTGCCATTTTCTACTCTGCATAGGTCATTTATGTGTGTTTTCCTTCTTTCTCAGTTCCCATAGTTAGCCCATACTTTCAGGAACTATAGATTGAGAAAATATATCTTCAGTTCTGTCTAACTCATGAGTTCTATACTTTAAGCTAGCTATTCCCAATAAAAGAAATGCTGTCACTCACCACCATGAGGGAAAAACTGTGCATATATCTGTTTGAATGTTTCTTCATTAACAGCTCCACTAGGGCATTCCTGTGGGAAAACAAAGAGTAAAGCTGTTGTTTTTATTTGTAGTATCACCTGTTCCCCACTACACTCTTACCTTCATATTTCTGACCACTGAGTGAGTGTTATTGTAAATGCTTAGAACTGAAGAAGCTCTCTTACAGCAGTTTTAATCAATACTTTCCCCTCTTTGCTCAATAAGCAATTTCTTTTGCCATTACCATGCACTGAAAATCAAGTTTAAGTCAAAATCCTTGTTCTGTTGGGGTGTGTGTGTGTGTGTGCTAAAATCCATTTTGCCGCCTGGAACAAAGACCTGCAGAGACCATTCTGAGCTCTATCCCCTCAGGCAATTAATTTCATTTGATCCCCACAAAAAGAAAAGGAACTGCAGAATCAAAGCTAATTAGAGAACAATTGATTGTCTGAAGAGACACAGTTGTTTTGCAATTTACCTGTAGGTAAAACTGTCTATAAATGTGCAGCATAACAAGATTTTGATCTCATCTACGGTGGGGAGGGCGACTGTTGCTCATATTAGCACTGCTGGCTGTTTGAAACCAAAGCGGAAATACAGGGATACAGAAAAACTATTATGCTGTTAACCAGATTTAGGCTCTGGCTATGCCTTCTGGTTCTAGTGTTACAGCACTTATGTTCACCTCTGTTGCCTTACTTGCTTACTGAGAGATTGGAAAGAATTGATCATTAAATACTAGAATACTTTTGGCACTCCTTTCTTGTTCCTCTCAGTATCATCTTGGTGCAGATCAGCAGCCTTAAGGCAAACCCCAAAATTTTCCATTTGTACTTAGCGAAATATCTGGAAATGCAAATTTTCCAGGAAAATATGTTTTTGCTTTTAGATATTTAAATGCCTTCGGGGCTTAGCCAAAAGAGAACAAAATGAACAAATGAGAATTAAAGTAATTCCTCACAAGCAGGCATCACCTGCTGACAAAGAGCAAAAACTGAAGTGCTAAGGAGTGATAGCTTTTGAAAGAGCAAATGAGTTTGATCCCACTGAGGGCAAGCAAGATTAAGCCCTATTGATTTTATTGGAAAGATTTCAAAATACTTTTAAGGAGGATAAATTAGCAAAAGCTCTTTAGAGCAGTAATAAAAGGAGAAAAAAATGCACTTAAAAGGTTTCCTAGCACTTTTGACTTTTTCTCTGTCAGAAGGACCAAACTGGCATAGACTTCAGGGGTAGAAGGTAAAATGAAGATGGCTCTATTTTTAGTGGAACTGAGGACTGTATCAAAAGAATTAAGAAAGGCTGTTTTTAAATGATGATATGGAAGAAGAACATGATAAGCGTTTTACTGAACAAGATTGAGCCTGGTCTGAAAGTGGATTCAAAAATTATAAGCAACAAAAATGACATGGCAAAAGAAGCTACAGTAGTTATACAAATGAAACTAGCTTTTGTCTTAGTAATTAAAAAAGGATATAGAATAACAAACATCAAAAGAGTGGCTAGGATAATTTTCCCATATTGGACTAACAAAATAGAGTTGTTTATATTTGTTGTGATGAAGAGGAAAGTTGTTTGTTTATATACAGTATATACTTCTCCTTTACCATATTTTTTTCCTTCTGTTTTTATTTTTTTTATTTTTTTTCCTGCAATACATATACATACATACCTACATACTACACACACACACATATTAATTTTTATCTTTTTAATTGTAATGCTTAATAAAATTACTATTAAAAATGACCCAACTGGTCTATAAAAAGGAATTGGGACATTAAGAAGCAAGTTATAAAATAGAGATTTATTTTTTGTATTTATACATAAAAAATCTATTATGAATATGTACAAAGATTGTTGGTACAAGAGTATCTCTAAATTGATAGAGGTGTTTGTGATACCAATGTTGCCATTTTTTTGTGAAAATGACAAAAAAATGGAAAAAGTTCATGGAGGAGTACATGTAAAAATGGTTATAAGTCTGGAAATCTTATAAAATTCTATGCTTGAAGCATGTTGAAGTCTTCCATCTTTCTGAGGTCAATAAAATGAGGAGCCAGTGAGTTTGGGGCAATGTGCTGACTCTGTAACCTGGTTAGAGAGGTCTGCAATGCACCACTAAGTGGTATATATATATATATATATATCTAAGTGCTATCACTATTGCTATATGCTTGAACTTATTAAATGTTACATTTTACTTTATGCAGAGCTATTACAGCTTTCAAGGACTGCCCCATTCAATTCTGATTTACAGGTAATGAACAATTTTAGAAAGGAAACCAAGGACATTGAAGCAGTTCATCAACAGTCAGCACCCAAAAACAACAACAACCCCAGACTAAGCAGACATAAATGACCTGTTGTCACATACGACAAAATGCTGAAAAGTTATGTTTATGTAATTATTGACTGCACAGGCCTTCAGGAAAGCCTTGCTGGCCTCAGAAGACATTCCTGAAGGCCTCTGATGGCAAAAAGGAGGCCAGAAGTTGACACATACAAGTGAAGTGAGTCAGTGGGTGACCTCCCCTCCCCCCAAAATAAGACCTGGTGCCTTTACTGGTGGCAAAAATAATATAAGACAGGGTCTTATTTTCAGGAAAACATGGTACTTACAAAGCACTTCTAAATTATACTAAGTAATCAAAATATCTTTACAATCACCAAGCCATGTTGTGACCTTTGAGGACCCTTAACATTTCAAAATTGAAAGTTGAAAAATTTGACACACCCTAGACCAGTGATGGCTAACCTTTTTGCCATCGCATGCCATCGCATACCCAGGGGGTTGCACGTCCACATGCCCACTCCCATAATTAAATTTACCCCACCCTCCCTAGAAAGGCTCTGGAGCCTGGGAAAAGTGAAAAATGGGCCTTCCCCATCCCCCAGGCCCTTCAGAGGCTGCAAACAGCCTGTTTCCCAACTTCTGGTGGGCCTGGAAGGCCCAAAAATCAGCTGGCCAGCACCTGCATGCGCATCAGAGCTGAACTAGGGCAA
>JANHFP010010315.1:123519-136315 GCA_032468135.1 Calamaria suluensis
TGGGTTTAGTAAGAGGACAGCTTAGTTTAATTATTTTAAGTTGTATATTGTTCTGTTTTTAATTTTGCTGTCAACCGTCCCGAGTCTTTGGAGATGGGGCGGTATATAAATTAAAATAATAAATAAATAAATAACATGTTCTCGCTTAATAATTGCCATGTTTAGTTAGTGTTCAAAGTTATGACAGTGCTAAAAAAGTAACTTTATGACTGGTCCTCACACTTTTAACCATTGCAGCATCCCTGTGGTGACTAGGGGTGGGTGTGTTTATGATAATCAGTGTTTCACAATGGTGTGATCACCATAGGCTTGCTTTACACCCAGCTTTCAGCAAGCAGAGACAATGGAGACACGGCCATGCATATAGTACAGGTAAAGGTTTCCAGCAGCAAAATAGCAAGTTGTGGTCACATAATGTCTCACTTAATAACCATAATGGAAGTAAGGCCAAAAGTCTGTCAAAGGCACATGCTGACTCACTTAAAAAATGTGCTGCTTAGTGATAGAGTTGCCATCCCAATTGGGCTTGTTAAGTAAGGACTGCCTGTACAGTAAATAAACTTTGGTTGGTTTCAGACAACCAGTTATAAAACTCAGTATGAATGTCTTTTGGATATAGAAAATGTAGCATTATGTTCTTTAATAACCAAAGCTATTCTATACCAGTGTTGTGAAGCACCTAAAAGGGAAGACACAATGTGTCAGAGACACCTTGAATAAAACTTCTTGGAAATTCATAGCAGCTGTGCAGGATTGCTACATGGACCCAAGAAAAGGCAGAGCTGCTGTTTTTTATCAGGTGCTACCTAGCAGTTTTGAAAGCACATAAAAATGCAAGTAGAAAAAATAGGGACCACCTTTGGTGGGAAAGTATCAGCGTTCCGTGCTTTAGTCATGCTGGCCACATGACCATGGAGATGTCTTCACTGAGTGCTGGCTCTTCAGCTTTGAAACAGAGATGAGCACCAGCCCCTAGAGTCGGAAACGACTAGCACATATGTGTGAGGGAAACCTTTACCTGTACTATATGCATGGCCATGTCTGCTCTGAATCTATTTTTCCTTTCCAGCCCATATCACTGCATCACACTCCTATTGTCAGGCAATGTAACACTTGCCAAGAATAAAGGAATACAAGATAATTCCATGTATTCCTTTGGATTCTTTTCTAAATCCCTTTAAACAGTAGATTAGTAGTAATAAAGAACGCAAATAGCCTTAAACAGTAAACAAAGGTGCCTATAAATCCTCACCTCTCCAATTAAAACTGAATTTCACTGATTAATTATAAACATTTAGCTGATTGACCTCCTAATTAAAGTTTATGGTTCTCTTGAGCATTTGTAGTTTAATGTAGAGTTTTACTGATATGTTGAAGTGGCTGTTTGTGAATTGCAACTAAACATTTAAAAGAGGCAGCCTAAATTTTCACATCTTTCAGTCTGGAATTAACCCATTTTCTGGGTTCACACAGTGCACTGACCATAAAATAACCAAACAGGGAGGGTTCATATAACATACTAACAAACTCATATGCATCACAGTTAAAATTAACCAAGGGCCACTCACAGTTGAACTGCAACTGCTAGGTGAAAAATCAGCTATAATTAGGTTGATTTTGAGCAAAATGGAAAAACACCAAACAGAGCTAAATATTAGTTAACATTCTGTTGTTATTATATATATATAGTAACAGGACAGTAGCTGTATTCATACCATAATTAACCATTTCCCGTTAAAGCATGTTAAGTGAATTCAGTTATTGTGTAAAAGTAAATAAATATACAAGGAAAATAAATATACAAGAAAAATATAAATACGCTTTGATCTATCCATTCATTCCTTGATAAGGACTTTTAATCTTTTTTTCCCTTTGCCTAATAGTTGAATCCAATTAGCACTGAACTTAAATAACTCTAAAGTGTTTTTTTATATATCATCAATACATGAAGGTTATTTTATAGCACTAAGTGACAGAGTTTTGTGTTCAGGGTAGGACAGAGGTTTTCTAGTCTCTGTTTGGTATTTCTAATAAAAAAATGGTCAAACAATAAAATAGTTTGGATGATTATGCTTTTTATTCATTGAAAAGCAGCACTGACAATAGAGGAGCAATAGGTAAAGAGGGCTGTATTTTTAATTTGCTCTAAATCAATCCAGGATGAGTTTATTTTTTTTTACAAGGGACTCACTATTATTGTAATAGTTCTTACATATCTTTATTGCGTTTATTCCATTTTGTCTCCAGGATCTGAACTGGTATGCACGATGTTCTCTAACGTCATATCCATTTCTTTTTTTAAAAAAAAATACTCCAGTTTCAGCTTGATAGAAAATGTGTGAAAATTGGAATAATTAACTCAACTTCACTGATCAGGTTTCGTGATAAACTCGAAATTTGAACTCAGGTGTTACTCATGCAACATTCTATTTTCTATATTACACTAAAAAGCAGTATCAGCAGCATTCCTTTTTCAACAATAACAGTCCACAGAATGCTATAGAAAACAGTTAATCAGTTTTGCAATATATGCAGCTCTTTTTTATCACTGTAATATTTGATATATAACTCTGAGCAAATTTTGCACTGAAGTGCAGAAACATCAAGAGATTTCTAAACGGCATGTCATCTAATTTGGCCCACAGCTTGGAAAAAATGAAAAGAAGACATTTGGGGAAAAACAACAACAACACCTTGTCCTATTTGGTCTTGTTTTTTTAAACAAACTTTATAACTAATAGATATACCCTCTGTTTTTATTGCGGTAAATAAGATCAGAATCAGACAGTGTGTAGTGCTACATTGTCACTGACTCCTGGAAGAAAATGAATTGCAGTCTCAAGTGCTCAGCAAAGCTGTTTTATTGTCTCTTTATTATTCAGGCAGCCAAAAAAAAAGACCCTATAAATCTAATATTAGCTAATAATTTCTTTTATGGCTCAGTTGGGTTGTAAGATCTCTTTCAAGAGACAGAAATATAACACTGCCTTCAATGACAAATGCAAACACAAATGAGCAGGTATAAATGGTATAAGAAAGATTTGGCAAATTATTGAAAATATTTTCTTTTTAGTTAAGACTAAGAGACAATAAAATTCAGGGGAAAGAGGGTGTGCCTCAGTGGTGAAATCCATTTTTTTACTACCGGTTCTGTGGGCCTAGCATGGCTTGGTGGGTGTGGAAGGGGAAGGAGACTACAAAATCCCCATTCCCTCCCCATTCCTGAGGGAAGAATATTGCAAAATCTCCATTCCCCCCCCCCACTCTGGGGCCAGACAGAAGTAGTATTTGCTGGTTTTCCGAACTATTCAAAATTTCCGCTACCTGTTCTCCAGAACCTGTCAGAACCTGCTGGTACGCCTCTTTGATAACTTCCCTTTCTGTGGAAAATCCCTATTTCCTGTGACTAGCTTCATGACACAAAATAGTTTCTCATATAAACCTGTTGTTCAGTCCCACGGGAATTCGGAATATTTTGGACCCAAATTGTTGAGGGGGCAATATGCTGATTCTGTAAACTGCTTAGAGCGGGCTTTGAAGCACTGGAAAGGAGTATGTAAGTCTAAGTGCTATTGCTATTAGCATGCAGTTTTTCTCAGTGCTGATCTGAAAAATAGCTGCAAAGTACAATTCAATTTTTTTTAAAAGTCCATCGTTCAAAGGTACCTATGAAAATGAATTGCAAAGTCAGGAAGTTTGAGTTTTCATTAATAAAGAAGTTTATACATTTCATCATTAAAATTTGCTCACAAGACGATGAGGAAATGAAGAATGTACTCAGACGTAACATCTTTCTAGTCTTCCTTCTTCATTAGCCACAACATTCTGTCAAGGAAGAATTTCCCTTGCAACTGGGATAGTTATTTACATATTGTTCAAAAGGAAACATGTGTTTGAATAATTGATATTTCTTTTTTTATCAAATGAGGAACTCTGGCCCTCCAAAAATTCCTGAATTAAAGCTCCCTGCTGAGCATCCCCATGATGGAAATAAAGGTTTTTCCTAGCTAGGTATCAGTCATTCAGAGCCCATAGGATAGAAATATCAGGGAAAGCCCAGACAATATTACAGAATTACAGAGTTGGAAGGGACCTTTAAGATCTTCTAGTCCAATTCCCTATTCAGGCAGGAAATCTTATTGGACATCCATTTGTCTGAAATGGTATAGGATTTCCTGCCTGAGCAGGGAGTTGGACAAGAAGACTTACAGGATACTTTCCAACTCTTGTTATTCTATAATTCTGAAATATTGGCTGAGCTTTCCCTGTTATTTATATCCTATTGGCTGTGAATGACTGATATCTAGCTAGGAGAAACCTTTATCTTCACTATGGGGAAGATAAAGAGTCTCTGTTTTGTTTCTTTTTGGTTTTCATTAACCTGCACAGCCTGAATAAAAGCCAGTAGGTTTTGTCATGGCTTAGGATAGCAAGAGTGTGAACTCTGCTGTAATTCTGCCATGCTGGGTGATTTGACGAAAATCACATGCTTGCATCTCTCCATCACAGAAAGAAAACTCTCACTGTCACTCAAGACCATTTCATACCAATCTGTTATTCTTCTTGGTATAATCTTATATTATCAGCATTCTAATTAACCTCAATTCCAAAGAAGTTCTTTGTTCAAATTAAGAGCACACGAACTTGGAAAACTCTACTGATGGATAAGACATGAGTCCAATATTATATCTGCTTTAATAGCCAAGTATATTTAAGAAGCTCAGAGATATGCACAAAATCAGGATAAATCCCTTCAATTGTTCTTTCATAATGTTCTTTCATGGCTTGGTGGGCGTGGCCAAGTTGACATCATGCATTTCACCCACTCAGGTCATTCTGCCCAAGCTAATTTCGGAGCATTCTCTTGCCCTACTCTCCAGCCTGGAGGACTATGCATCCCCTCCCCACGAATCCTCCATACAAACCGCCTGCCCGGTTTCTTCAATGAGAGACCTCCCTTGCAGGGCAATCCAAAGAGGGGAGATAGCAAACCTAATCCCTTCCGCGCAGCTCTGCCATGGGTTCCTGCCTTCCACTTGCCTGCCTTCACAAGCTGGTCACAGGGACATCAGGAAAACAGCACAGAAGGCAGGGAAGCATGGCAGGGCCGCAGATTGGTTTGGGGGCATGGCCAGCCAGTGATCACTACTGGTTAGGTGAACCAGCCCCAATCTCTGCTACCGGTTCTACTGAATTGGTCCAAACTGGTAGCATTTCACCTCCAGCAGGAATGCCACCATAAAATGAAAATAAATTCCTTTAATTGATTCCAATTCCTCCATTACTTTAATTAATTCCTAATCATTTATTTTAATGGATGACCCCAAGCTCTCACATTGTAATCTATAAACACCTAATCCATTCCATTTATATTTTATATACCTATATCATGTCTTCCCATATTTTCTTTCAGTCGAAACTCAAAATCATGAGACAAGCTTAGTTGTTTTTTTGTTTTTTTTGGTAGAATAGATTATCTGTTTCCTAATCATTTCAGTAGACATTTTTCATACACTAGGTAGTAGATATTGGCTCTGAAAAAAATAGATGGTCCAGTACATTTGAAGGACATAGACTGAACTTTTGGGATCTGAAATTATGAATTGGGAGAAATATACCTTTGAAGGCGGGGTACTGTCTTTTAGTGTCTAGTCCTGTAGGAAATAACATAAGACCAGTTTTACAGCAATAAAAGATGAAGATCCCATTCAAAAAATAATATGTTCCCCAAGTTAGCCAAAGACCAGTCAATTACTAAATCTTGATCCCTTTGCAAAAGTAGATTTGAGTGTCAATGTCCTTATTAAACAAAGTTCTAGCTAAAGCATTCTGAATTATAAATGAAGTTATTCAGTTTTAATTGTTTTCTTCTCATTCTTGCAAAGGTTATAGTGAACTTTCTATGAGAAGCTCAAATAATGCATTGCAAATGAACGCCTTATTCCCTGCAGAAGTCTTGCATTTAATAAGGATTTGACCTCACTAAAAAGAGTAAGAGTTTCTTGATTTATTAATACCTTGGTTTTCTAGGTGTCAGCATGGTTTAAGCATTTGGGTAGAAAAATGAATGAGGCATCCAGCTGATGATAGATCATAAATATAGCATGAACTTGAACAGAGGCATTAGAAGTGATTGTCCACAAAAGAAAGGTGAGCTTTGAAATAGTTGAGCTCTTAATGTTGAAACTATATAAAACTTTTACAATTGGAATGTAGTAGTTTTATGTGTATGGAACTAATAGTAGTTTTTTTTTCCTTTTTGTGCGCAAGAACAAATATGAATGAGATTACAACTGGGAAATTAAAGCTCCTAATTAGGAATGTTCATTCAATATGTGTGAGTAAGCATTAATTGCTAAATTGGATTGTTGTATTTTGCAAGAATTCTAGGGTTACTTTGTGCTATGGTTATCAACTGCCAAAAGTTGAGATGAAGTAGTCGCAGTATATTTAGAAAAAATATATAGATTAACAAATTGGCTTTGCAACAATTACTTTTCATAAGGAAAAGGGCCTTCTATATACATGTAAAAAGGTGTTTTCACCTCACAGAGAAGTATAACTGGTCTCCATTTTACTATCAGCAGCTAAAAGTAGCTGTTCCAACTCAGTGAAAAGAAATGGGATATTGCTTGGCTTTGTGACTTTGTGTTGAAGGTATATCTGAATCAATTCCTTCCTGTGGTGAAAGGCACCATCAACAATCTCTAACAACAATAATTCAACCTAATGAAGCATAAGACATACTATCCAGTGACGCAACACTAGAGAATATATATTATTCTTATCTTTGCTGCCTGCTTGGTGGATCATAACCCCCAAGTGTGAACTAGCTGCTGGGCAAAATTGAAAACCCTATTTGGAAGAATAATAAAAATGAGATTACTAGTCTCATGGCAAAGCTGTATCTGAATAAGAGCTACATCAATCTATATTAAACATAGATGTATTGAATAAGGAGTTAGGATTAGGAATAGAAGTATTTGGTCTGTAAGAGCATTGGAAAATGGCAGAAATAAACTGTCATCCATCATAGTTACAGATACTATATCATAATAATTTAAAGGGGGAATGTTGAACCTTGAACTTTCTGCTTCAAAACTCAGCCCTTCATTATGGTTTTCTGCTAGTCTTCTTCAATATCTATTAGCTTGGATGTCTCTGAAGGCCATCTGCTAGGAGACTAGTCAGGTTCCTTATGCAGTTCAATGGCCATTGTATAAACAGGCAAAATTTACCAGGGTTCTGATCCAGCAGGGAACTGCTTGTAGTTTTAAGTCACTGTTCTTTCATCTGTGGTGTCTTTGTACAGTATGAAGTTGATAATATTGCCCTGCTATATAAAATATAGAATAATAGGTTGTAAGGGATCTTGGAGGTCTTCTACTCCAATCTTTGGTCTATTACGGGATATGCTATACCATTGATGGTCAACCTTTTCCCAACCTACTGCCCAAAGCATGAGTGCCCGAACCTCCAAAATGCAATGTGTGTGTGGCCCCTGAACATGTGCCCCATCCCCATGCATGTATGCATGGCTCCCTGCATGCACCCATCCCCCCACGCATCCACACGTGGCCCCCTGCACACACCCTACCCTCGTGCACACACAGCAGAGACCCAAAGACCAGCTAGCCAATGGGAGCCCTGTGCGCATGCAAGTTGGAGATGAACTGGGCAGACGGCTCGCATGCCCACTGGGAGGGTGCTGTGTGCTGCTTCTGGAACGCATGCCATAGGTTTGCCATCAAACCTATGGCTCTATACCATTCAGGACAAATGGCTGTCTACTCTCTTCTTGAAAGCCTCCAGGGATGGACCACCACATTTTCCAAAGGCAAGTCATTCCACTGATTAATTGTTTTCACTATCAATAAACTTTTCCTTAATTCTAGGTTGGATTTCTCTTTAATGATCTTCCACCTGTTACTTGTCCTGCCCGCAGGTATTTTGGAGAATAAATTGACTCCCTGTTCTCTGTGACAGCCCCTAGAATACTGGAGTACCATCATCATATCACTCCCTAGTCTTTCTCTTTGTCATACCTAGTTCCCTCAGTTGTTTATCATATGTTTTAGCAGTCCTGTATCACTGGCTCAAAAAAAAAATATATAAGGTAAGGTTTATGGCCAAGTACTGAAAAAGCATAAGTATATAGCTCTATTCAAAAGAAATGGTTAGTTTGCTGTCCTAGATTAAAGTACTGCAGCACTGGCAGCATTTAGAAAACTCTGAGAAAGCTGGATAGAAGGAAAGGAAATACATTCAGCCTAATGAAATTAAGAATGAATTAACAGAAGGAGTCAGGAACCAAAGCATGTGGCAGAAAGACTGGATGATAAAGGATGTATCTGTAGCCCAAAAACAGATGGGAAGGGATTCAACACTTCCACTAAGAACAGGAAGACCAACAACTAGCTAGAAAGACTTGTCTTAGTGGCAATGAGACCAAATACGATTAAAGCTAACTTTATTTCTATGCATTCATAAGTGATCATCTTACAGACGTTTCTGGTTCTATTAAAAGCATTTTGGTCAGTTTCTCATGCAGTATTTCTACTGTTTAGGCAATGATAATGATGAATACAATGCCCTAAGGGAACAAAGAAAAACCAGAGAGAAGACAAGACAAAACAAAGCTGAGAAACAAAGTGGCTTCTCTGTCCCTAGATGCAGAATAAATGAACCATTAACAGCATGTGTTTAACTAAACCGATGAAAAAAATGATGCAAGAAAAAAGAAGAGAAGAACAGACCACAATCTTTTAATAACAAGTTTTCATGGATTTAGCTCTTTTTTTATGGATGTAGCTCAAGAAAGGTAGATGTTTCAAAATAAGTAGATATTAGAAACACAACCAGAAATAATGCCAATGAGGAAAAAAAAGAATGGATGATAAAAGTGAAGCCCAGATTATTACAAAAAAGTACGAGTGAAAATGTGAACACTGAGAGAGAGAGAGAGAGACAAAGAGAGACAGAGACAGAGACAGACAGACAGAGAAAAGAGGTACAAGGTTATCTTACAAAAGTAAACAATCTGTAAGTGCCTCAAATAATGATGTCATTTCTCAAAGACAGATGTTTGAAAATTTGTTTATCTAATCCGCTGTTATATCCTTTTCTGATTGCGTAACTTCCCCAGTAGATTACGGGAATGCTGCCGATGTAAATTATCTTCAATAAATAGACTGAAATCTGTGTCCGATCAGGATTGCTTAATCCTGATTTTCCAATTAACCACTCTAGACAAATAAGGAAATGAAATAGATGCCATTAATAATAAACTGGATATCCAGCTAATCCAAAAAAAGGTTATTTCAAAGAATGCATTTCAGTTGTGCCTCACAAACTGTTTAGTATCAGGTGGAAAGCAAGGTTCAGCCTTGGATCTTGTATTTAGCCTTGAGATTTGTGTTTGTGAACATTTATATAAATGAATAGAACAAAGACAAAAGCATGGATTTATAAAATATACATATTTATAGAAAATTGGGATACTTAATATACTAAGAGACAGAAATGAAACTCAAGTGAACATAGGAGAAATGGGCAAGAATAATAACATGGAATTTAATACAATGAAATTCTAAATGTATAACTAGAAATTGATTTGGGAGTACTACTTACAAAAAAGATCTAGGAATAGTATTTAATTACAAAGTCAATTTGTGAGTCACCTGTGTGATGTTGCAGGGAAAAAAAGGGAATGCAACTTTAAGATGCGTTCATAAAAACCTAATTCCTTTATCTTGGGCAATAGAAGCTCTGCCACATTACGCACTGGACAGACCTGTTTGAAAAACTATATTATCTTCTGGGCAGCATAATTTGTCTGAATTCTTACTAACTCTGAACAGATGCAGAGAACAACTGTGAGACGATTTAGCTTTGAGAACAAAACACCGAGATGGGGGGAAAATAATAGCATTCTTAATATCTGAGTGGATGTCACACAGAAGGTTGAGAATGGAAGGTGTGTAATAATGTCTTTGAATTGTGGGATCTCCCAATCCCCCTTGATTGTTAGGAAAAACTTATTAATATTTTGAAGAACTCAACAGTGAAACCAATTACCCAGAGACCTGATGGGCTTCTTTCTTTGGATACGATCAAACTAAAGCTGTACATCACCTGTCATAGATGCCTTAATTTGTATTCCCACAGTGAGCAGGAATACAATATATTTGAAATATAGTTGAAAACAGTACCTTGAATGACTTTTTCAAACTGTATAATTCTATGTTTCTGTGCAGTTGTTTTAGCATAACGTGGGGCCTATTTTAAGACAAATTTAAGTTGAAAAATAGTGTTCAAGTGTAATAAGAATTGTAAAGGCAACACAGTTCAGAGATGTACAGCCTCTTTTCTTAATCACTCATCCATTTGTGGCTAAATTATATTAAGCATTTCATTCAAAATGTTTAGAGCTTCAAGAACTAATAACATTGAGCTTCTGGATTAGAAAACAGTTCACCTGAATGATTTTAACTCAAAAATCATTGACACAGAGAATATATGTAATTGCAGGTACAATCACAAGACATTGTTTCATCAAAATAATGAAAGGGGAGTTATGATGTCATGATTATTATTTTTTATTTGTGTCTCCTTGTTACCTCCTAGGTCCATGATAGCAAACCTATGGCACCCATGCTATTTATTGGGGGCATGTAATACAACAATTACATTTTACAATCTTAGACACAGTTGGAGTAATGGTGATTTGCCATTCAATCACATTGTTATAGCTTGGCCTAAAAATTGACTCAGTCGCACCAATATTCTTTTTCCATGGCCAAATCAAATGCAACTTTAGAGGATCTATCAATCCTCAGAATTTTTTTTTCTGATTGTTTTTTTTTTTAAAAAAGAACACTACATAAGAACTCTGGCTACTGTTATTGCACATGACTGATTGTGATCATAGTATTTTCACATACAACTCAACCATACAATGGAATATAGCTGATTGCCATCAAATCCACAAGAACATCTCAGAACAAACAACAAAGATCGAGATGAATATGATTGCCTGGAGAAACTTAAGGAACAGCAGGAGTTGGCTAGTTCTCAAAATAGGTTGTTGTTTCCAAGAAAGCCAACCATAATTAAATTTAGCAGCACAATTTATTCCTGAACAATAATTGGGCTAAAAATGTTATCCTGAACTCATCAAAAGTTCTGCAGCAGCCTATTTCTGAGTATTTTGTGCAGCATGGTCTACACTCTTATGTTGATTTTGATCTTGAATTGTCTTACTGTATAAAACCCGTAACAAGATTTCACATGTTGATTAGCTTTCAAGTGTTTATCTTTGACATGCCTCTTCATATATTTATATTACACAAATGGTTTGCCATAAAAACTGATCCAATTTAGTCATGGAGTGCGAATAGAGTCTATCTAATTAATAAAGGTGAGATGGCTGAAGTCATTGGCTTGGATCCCCAAAGCAGACACTTTTCAGTTCAAGTACTATCCCAGGTGTATTTTTATTAGTCCTAACATTTCTCTATTATATTTTGTTGAAAGAAAAGGTCTTGTAACTTGTCTTGTAACATTCAACTTAGTGAAATGTTCTGAAGCAAGGACTTCTAAGATCTTTGACCCATATTGCACAGCTGTGAAGGAACAATAAGTCCAGGGACTATTTTTCCATATAAACCTTAATTGTTAACAAGATATTGTTTATCCCACAGCAGTAAATCTAAAATTCATGTGTTTGTAAGATAGCAAATACAGTACATATAGTGCACCATGTGTCAAAACATTATTATATATTTTCCCATGTCTTAGGAAATATGATTGCACTGAATTCTGTGAATTAAAATAAAATATTTAGTCTATGATTTTACAATTAACTTGCAGCAGAAAAAAAAATTCATCAGGCCAGTATTTAAGCTTTTCTGTCTCATATTTGTATAGTGTATGGCTGACATAGCTAAGCTTTTCACTGTTTCTGAAAAGAATCTGTTAACTTCTCTTGCATTTAGATTTTATTTTGTTCTTGCTTTTCATTTAATCTGTATAAATTTTGATTAAATGTATCAGTCAAGGAGAACTGCATAGAATATTTAATATCCTGTGGGATTAAAAAGGTAAAAGCTTGAGGGGAAAATGCAGCATTTTGCCTAATACAAATTATAGGGAAATAGCACAAATTGCTATGTGAAGAATGCCTTGATTTTTTTGAAGCATTTATTTCTAATCATCTTTGTCATGTGGGAATTTTTTTTGGTCATTTCCAATCCTTTCCCCAAGTTTTCTTATAAGATTTTGTATACACAATGTGACATACAATTGAGATCAATAGTTCAAATCATGGTGTATAGGTAATGCACTTACTCCTAGCTGACTGAATAAGTGATTTCACTGCAAATAAGGTATGGTAGATAAACAGAAGCAAACATTTACCTATTTGGGAGTTGGAATTGTTTCTGCAATCTTATAATTTTTCCATGCCCAGTCACTTAGCAAACTTTCCCTAATTGCTCTTCCCTGGATCCATAACTAACTATCCACACTTCAGCTGGAAATTCTACTAGCTGCAATCCCAATATCTCCTGGATATATCAGAATCAGGAAGGTTATTTAGGTCTGATTCTGATGGGTTCCCATTCAAGAATGAAGTTTTCTCAAAACGCCATATGTTTCCATTTAGATATGGACCATTTAGTGTTCACAATTGAAATGAATATATAGTTGCAGGACCAGGAGGACATAATAATAATAATAATAATAATAATAATAATAATAATAATAATAATAATAATAATAATAATAATAATAATAA
>JANHFP010010324.1:14189-25773 GCA_032468135.1 Calamaria suluensis
AGAGAGAGAAAGTGAAAGAAAAGAGAAAGGGTAGTACCGTAGTCACCATAGCGAAGCACGGGCATCAGCTAGTATAGACTATATTCTGAATTCATGTGCAGAATTTTTACTATTGTTAGGCACTTGCCATTTCTTCATTAGGGAACCTTGTCTGTTTATGCTTTTAACTGTTCATATGAGTCAACATGATAGAATAAGCATTGGGTATGAATTGGGGATTCATACCACTGCAGCACTACACAGAAGCAGATTGTATTGCTATAGCATTCCTCTACTTGGTAGGGAAGAAGTTTGAATATAGCCCTGCATCAGTACTGGTTGTCCAAGGAATCACAGAATGCATGCACAAAATCTCTCCAGGTAGTGGAGATCCAGCTTTTTTCAGGTCTTTCAATTATATGCTTGAATCAGCTGTGAATAGAATGATAATCTCAGTAGCATATGCTGGGGACAACCTTTCCTGAATTTCCCTAGCTTTTCTTCATTAAAATGTTTTAGAACCATGCACAGTATGCTTTAGAGTCCATTTCATATCTCTTAACACTAGCCTGTTATCTCAGGTGTAATGCAATACATTGTTCCCAAATAGAAGCATGGAAAACCTTTAATGACTCAGGTTGTGTTCACTTCATGGCTTGATTACTTCAATGTGCTCTACATGGGGCTGCTATGGAAGATTGCTTGGAACCTTCAACTTGTCCAAAATATAGTAATGTAGACAGTGATGGACATGCCTCAGTAATATTCGTGGTAATATACTATTTCCAAAGACTTTCCCTATAGCAGTCTACCTTTTCAGGAACTACACTATATATGATGCTATTTTTCTCTTGAGTTGTAATCTAAGTATTGAACTCACATCACAATATTAAGCTTTGACTAGTTTTTATTTGGATTTTGAAAGATCAACATAAGAGATGATTGATAGTTTTGAACTTTCGTGTTGAAGAATATGCCTGGGAATATCATGGACATCCAAAACAGGGATAGGGTTACTTAGAATTATGATTGAAAATCAATTTAGGATTAGGCTTAAGGTTTCAGTAACAAATTTAGTTACAGTTAAGGTTAGGATTGGAAATCTAGTTAGGGTTTGGGGTAAGGGTTAGGCGTTGGGGTTAGAGATAAGGTTAAGCATACATGTCTGGAGATTCTCAGTCATCCAGGTCATAGTTATATCAAAGGTGTTTTTTCTAGAGGCAACTGGAATTTCTGGTTTTTCTTTGAAGACATTTTGCTTCTCACCCAAGACATTTCTTCAGCTCTGATGGATGGTGAGCAGGGATGAAATGCTCCCGCTTTGGACCAGTTCGGCCAATCCAGTAGGGATGGCGGTGGGTGGTTTGGAGAACCAGTAGTAAAAATCCCTGACCCCGCCCCGTCTGCGCAATCATCGACGGGTTTTTTTCATTTTAAAGCTATTTGTTTCTACCTAAGTATTCACTAGATTAGGTAGAAGCAAATCCCTTTAAAATGTAAGGAGAACCTCAGAGGATCACAACAGAGCTGTGCGATCATGGGAGGCTTCCCACCTTCATTTTAAAATGATTTATATTTCTACCTAATCCAATTAATACTTAGGTAGAAACAAATAGCTTTAAAATAAAAAAATGGCCATGCCCACAGTCACATGATCCACCCACCACGAAACCACGCCCACAGAACCAGTAGCAACAAATTTTACATTTCATGGTAGGGATTGAAATGATTTATACTCTTTGTAGACAGCTGGTCTTTTGCATTCTTTTAAAGACTCGTTGAGGCCACCCAGAGTCACTTGAGTAGTGCAAAGAAAAGAAAAACTGAAAAGTCCAGTTGCCTCTTGAAAAAGCACCCTTGGGTAAAGTTCGGGTTCGGGATTAGGGTTTGAGGTTAGAGTTTGAGTTAGGTTTTGTGTTGAGCTGGGTTTGGATTAGGATTATGGTATGTATTAAACTTTGGGTTCGGTTTAGGGTTAAAATTAAGTTTAGGGGCTGTAAATTAGGGTTCTGTTTGGAATTAGGATTGGTGTTAGCGACTTTTGTTTTACTCCCCAAATTCATGGGTGACTAACTCTAAATGTGTTTCTATCCCAATAGGATTGTTCTTCCATGTATCTTTCCACAAAATCATTTTCCACAAAATCAAAAGAAGGGGGATTGGAAATGTGAGAGGCTGTTATGAGAGAGGCTGAACAAATCTTTGGGTGATGTTTCTTTTAACCTTTGAATTCATGGAGACTTAACTCTACCCCTAAATGGATTTCCATCCTTTCTAATCCCAAATGTATTTCCGTCCCCAACTCTAACCCTAACCCCAACTCGATTTCCATCCCTAATCCTAACACTAACTAAATGTGAATCCATAACCCTAACCCCTCTTAAACCTAGTGGATTTCCATCCCAAAATCTAAACCTCAAATATATTTCTATCTCTACCCTAACTCTAATTTTACCTGGAATAGTATTTTCCAGTATATTTTGCATATATAATCTGAACAGAAAACTGTCACCCCTCCCACTTCTTACAGAGGCTCTGTGGATCTAACCCTGATGCAGCACAGTGTGAGAAGATCAAGGGAAGGAAGGCATGGCTTGATGGGAGGCTAGCAGAAAAGACTTACCAGAGCAACTTCTGAACTTCCCTGCTGGTTTCCCCATTGGTTTTGCTTGTGGGAAGCTGGCAGGGAAGGTCTCAAATGGTGATCAGGTAATTAGGAGATGCTTTAACTCACAGAAGTGGAAGCTAGTTGTGAAGTGCCTGAATCACAGTCACATGACTGGGGGGTCCTGGAACAACTGGAACTTCAAGGATCAGCCGTAAGTACAACTTGTTCAGCACCATTTCAGCTCTGAATAGTTCAGAATGGATTGCAGATATTGTAATTTGCCTTCTCTGTTTATCAACATTTCAAATGTTATTCTAGAACATCAGAACATTATTTATTTCCAATTTAAGACATTTATACACCACTTTTCACAACAATGACCCCATAGTAGGTTACAATGTAAATTTAAATAATATTTATTTTAGGCTTACATGCTACTAGTGGTCTAGCAAATTTCGTGCTCAGGACATTGAATAAGAAATATACCATAGTACTGTACACACAAAATATGAATTTAATATATTAAACACACACATACATTTTAAATAAAAAGCCTTTGACTGCAGCAACTAGTCAGTCTTTCATTCCAAATGTATTCAACTTCATTCTGAAATTATGAACCCAGAAACATGAGCCATTTGGTATTTACATGGCACCGAGAGTTCCCTGGAATAGAGAGCAAATAAACCGGTCCTGTTGATATAATGGCGGCAGTCATCGACCCGAAACAACCCTGATGAGAAGGTTTTTTTAAAAAAAAAAAAACTGTCAAAGACCCATTTTTCTTTCTCGCTTTCAAAATATTTAATCTCCGCGTTTACCATTCACGAAAAAGCTACTTAATGCTTCAAATCGATAGAGTCCGATAACCAGGGTCTTCCATTCCATGGCCGTTTTCAAAGTCGCGCCTGAATCACAAAAGGTGATTCCCTCCAGGCTGCAGTTAGTGGCGTAGAAGATTCACAAAATGCAGGTAGAACAACAGCGAAACTCCGAACTTTTCTAACATTTCCAGGTCTAACTCCGCAGCTTTTCCCTTCGGACTCTCCGGTCAGGTTTCCATCCTTCCCGGTTGCCAGCAAATCAACGCCTCTAACCGAAAGGCCGGCTTTTCCCCACTTTTCGTTCTCTCTCGTCACTCCCTGATGACGTCACTCTCCAGCAGGTGTCCAATACAAAACGCGCAGTCAACGCCACTGGCGAGTCGGCTGCTAGTACGCTTGCGCAGACGGTGGAGGTTGGGTTCTTCCACTACTTCTCTCTGTCTCTTGGCTGGGGGGGGGGAGGGGACTGCTCAGGTCTGGCAGCGCCCCCCATTAACTGACAGCACGCCGGCTTCGTCCGCGCGTCCCTCCCCCGGGGCTGGAGAGAAGCGTCGTTCGGGCCCGGGTGCAGAGCGAAGAGGAAGGCCTGCCTTACCGGTCGGGACGCCTCTCGGTCCGGAGGGGGGGCGGGAGCGAGGCAATGAGCCCGGGCACCCCCTCGGCAGCCGCTCCTTCCACTCAGGCAGGTATTCCGTGTCGGCTGTGCCTCACGCCCCTTTCGGTCCTGCAGCGAAAGGGCTGAGGGGTCCCGGGCAGCCCTTTTCTGAGGGAAAACTCGGCGGGCTTTCAGAAGCCGTTTGCTCCGACCCGGGCGAGTTTCGAGGGGCTCACACCTGCCGCCACAGGTTACGGTTCTTCTTCACGACCAAGAGGCCTCTGCCGCTGCATCTCGGGGGCGAGGCGAGGCGCGCAAAGCGGCCGCCGGCCCCGCCGAAGCTGCCCCCTTCTGTGTTGGTGGTGTTGTTTTTCAACCGAGCCCGGCCTAACCAGAAGAGGCAGGCGGGAGCTGCCTAGGCCGGCTGAAGCGGCGCCGACTTCTTTCTTAAGTTCTTGGATGCCGTGACCGCTTTCCACGGGCGCCGACCTAAGCAGCTGCGGCGGGGCATGAATCCTGCGCAGCCCGAAGGGGAGGAGGAGGAGGAGGAGGGCGACGGCAGCGAAGAAGAAGACGGCGACATGGAGATGCCGCCGCTGGAAGAGGAGGAGGAGGAGGAGGTGGCGGTGGTGGCTGCCGCCACGACGGCCGGAGCTGGGCAGCGCGGAACGGAGGCATTAACGGACCCGGCGCTCATCGGCTGCTTCCCGACGGGAGACAAGCGAGAGGAAGGGAGCGCTGGCGGCCAGCCCGATTGGGAGCAAAGCCTGAGCCCGGAATTGCAACAGGGTTATCGGATCCTGAGCGAGTTTCTCTCAGAAAAGCATCGGCCTCTGACGGCTCCTTTCTTAAGATCTTGGGAAAACCCAAAAAGTGAACGCGGCCAAACCGGCGCTGCCGACTTTTCCGCGGAAGAAAATAGTGGCTGCCTTCTGCCCTGCCCCAAAACTCAGCAATTATCCGGCATGTGGCTGTTGAAAATGGAAGAAAAATTTGCTTCTGGCCAGTACAGAGGAATTACTGATTTTGTGGCAGATTTCCGATTGATGTTGGAGACCTGCTATCGGCTTCATGGCGTGGATCACTGGCTCTCCAAACAAGCCCAGAAGTTGGAGATGATGCTTGAACAGAAACTGGCTCTGCTTTCTCGGTAGGTGTAATATATATCCTATATCGGAATACTTAGGAAAAAAAGTTTACACAGGGTGGAAGGAGTTCTATTTTTGTGAAATATAGGCTGTGAGGGTGTGAGTCCTGTACAAGCTAACTAGATATTTTTTTAACTGGATACATACCATCTTTTTTTTTCCTCTTGAGGTTACAGTTCTGTTAAGTTCCTTTAAGTAATAAGCCCCACTGAACTAATAAGATCTTGGTCATGAATGTAGAGTTTGTTGTATTGCACAGCTGATGATCATTTATGACAAAGTTTAGAAGTGGGGTAAAGTGGTGAAGTTATGGCCTGGTTTTATGTAGTACTGAGTCATAAAGTGACTTGTTTTGAATTTAGTGTGAAATGCAAACTATGCCACCAGAATCTGGCCTTAAGTGTGGCTAATCCATAAAAATGATGATAATTTATATATGATAATTTATAATTTATAGCATCACCACAAAAAGCCTGTGTATTTTCTTTTGGTTCATTCTATCTTCTTAATGTTGTAGTTAGACAAATAGATTATCATATAAGATCCTTTGGTCAGAAATTTTACTATATAATGTCACATATTTTGTAATGTCATAGGATATACCAGGAAAAAGCTACCCGTTGACTAGAAAAGGAATCTCCCTTATACAATAGACCAATTTAGTCTTATTTTGCTTATACTGTTTATAAAAGTTCTAACTGCCAGAGTCTGACTTTAATCCAAGACTTTCTTATATGAAGCAGATGCTATGTTGGTAATGAGCTATACAGTATTTCATTTCATTTGGAAACCTTGGTAAAGACTCTTGGTAGAGATCAACAGAAATGAAGTGTAAGGAAAATCTATAATTCTTTTGGTATTTGTTCATCAGCATCTTTGATTATTTTTTCACCAGCTTGCATACTGTTTTATAGTATTTGAATTTTACACTGTATAAATACTCTTAAAAGTAAATGCTTTTTCCTGAACTAGTTTTTGTGTACAGTTACCTATATAAATAAAGAAGACTTGACAGCATCAGAAGAAATCTATATTTCTAATTGTTCTGATTGATTAAGTCACAGAAATAGACCTAAGCTTGAAAAACTGGTTCATCAGATCAATCCCTTTTTCTCAATGGACAAACATGGGCTAGATGGTATATTTTTACTCTGCCTTAACTCTGAATCTGAAATAGTTCAGGTTCTGAGTTACTGACTGATGCTGGTAATGGCCTGAATGAAGCAAGACAGTTTGAAGATGACAGGCTATTCTGGATCAGTAAAAACTCATATTGAAGTTCTATGGATTCCTACTACAAATAATTATGCATTGAAAAGATGGTGTTTAATTACTGGATGAGCTGGTTGGATGCAAATACCAAAATGTATAAAGCCAGTGTTTAGCATGTTACACTAGCTCATTAATACTCTTTTTTTCCCAGCAGTTCCTGAAATTCCAGTCACTGCTAATATATAATTCATTTGGTCATAACTTTCTAGCAAATATAATGCTTTTCTTTTGTTTTTATAATGCAACACTTTATTATTTCTCCTGACCAGAAATCAAAGATACTTGATTTTTTGCTACAATATGAAAACAAATATATTTAGTGAATATATCTGACAAATGATACTGTTTTAAATATGGCCTAAAATGCTAAAAGATGAGCTTCCGTAGTTTGGGTAGATTAAAGTTCACAAACACAAGATATATCTATATACATATTCCCTATCTTTGTTTATAAGCAGATGTTTGCATTTCAGATCTGGCAAGTTTGACAGTAGCTATTCTTACAACTTTGAAGTTGCAAAAATAAATGGACTTTATCTCCATAGCTGAACATTCTGATACATCTGTATAATTGCTGATAAAGCAATTAATAAGACAATTCAGTTTAATATCATGGATTAGTAAATGAGAAAAGGAGGATGAAACTGAGATTTATCTCTTTGTTTTAGGTCAGGTAAATTATTATAATCAAATATTGTTCAATTAGAACTGAAAGATGCAAAAAAATGTTTAAATTAATAAAACAATGAAGAATTGACTTTGCAAATTTTATCTGTGAAGATAGGACTTGAATCTAATTTTGCTTACTTTAAATGAAGGAACTCCTGGTATTCAAGAAAGTTTTGATCATTGAAATATTTCCATTGATGGAATGAAAAATTAAGCAATTTTTGTTTCCCTGCCTTATCCCATTTATTTCAGAAAGCGGGAGACCATGCTGGATTTGGTTTGTTTACCAATATTTAAAGTAAGAGACTGAACTTTCCAGTGAACTTTAACCTGTAATGAGCATATACTATTTCCAACACCGTAAACACCACCAGAAGATGAATGTTTCTTATTACCAATTGTTAGGGAACATGAGCAAGAGGCTGTTATATTCATGTTTTGTTGATAAACTTCCTATAAGCCATCTGGTTGGTGGGAATAGAAGAATGGTTAATTTTACACAGTGAGACTATTTCTAAATTGTTCTTATGTTCCTCTTTGTCACTGGTATGTTTCACCAAGTACAATTGTTCATAGCTAATTCTTAGATTACAGAAAGTTTGTACAAAGCATCTTGGGTGGCTTTCATATGATAGTTAGCAATTTACACTAATTTTGATAGCCAGCCAATTTTTAGGTGTCTACTGTCATATATCTTCCTTTTCAAAACAAAGAAGTTTTTCCCCTATTAAGCCCTTACATTCTGTTGAAAAAGTACCTTTCTCTCAGAATTCCAAAAACCAAAGTCATCAAATTTCTTATTACTATATTTACATTTCAGTTTTCTCTAGTAATGCAGCAAATGGAAGATTCAAGACAGCTACAAGGAAGTCTTTCTTCATAAGTGCATTATTAAACAATGGAATTAGCTGCAGTTATTTTAAAATGTTTTAAAAGAAAAAAGAGACAAAGCTAATGATGGCTATTAGACTTGAATGACTATTGTGAAAAGATTCCTCTATTTTTATAAAGCTTAATAGAGACCCCAAGAATATCTTTTTACACCAGTTTGATGTAATAGTTCATCAGACTAGAAACTGGGAGACTCTTGAGTTCTAGTCTCCCCTTAGATACAAAGCCCAGTGTCTTTGTGACCTGGGCTAGTCACTTTTTCTGTTCTAACCACTTCTGAAAAATCTTGCCAAGATAATTATAGGGACCTGTCCAGGCAGTCTCCAAGAATTGGACACCATTGAACATAGGTGGCAGCTAGGGAGGGAGAATTTAAGCAGATACAGTGTAGAAAAGCCTCAACAGACCACAAATATTTTTTTAACATTTACCCTTTTTAGATAAAACCTTATCCAGTTAGAACAGGTTGTTGGTTTCAGATTATTAATGTAGTTACAACATTATAATTTGTTATCTTACTCTGTGGTATCAGAGATTAAATATATCACTTGATATGACAAAATAATCAATTTTACTATAAAGATATGAGAATATTATTCTAAAGAAGCAGGTTAGTTAGCAACATTTAAGGTGGTAAAACACATATTAAGCTTTCTTCTGTCCAGTTATATCTGATTCTAAGGGACTGTCCACTTTTCTTTCGAAGAGAGCCTGACATTCCATTTCTTTGCCAAGAGAGCCAGACATTTTCAAGGTCATGTGGCCAGCATGATTATATGCCAAGATGCATGGAGCTTTCCATAAAAGTGGTACCTATTTATCTACTCACATTTGTATGCTTTTGAACTGCTAGATGGGCAGGAACTGGAGCAAGTAGTTGGGGCTCACCCCATCACGCAGAGCTCGGGTCTCAAACCTGGTGTGTTAGCTTTCCAGATTACAATCTTTAACTACTGAGCCATCAACTGTAATCAGTTATAGAACATGTTTTTGAGTGCTGGTTATTTGGCCGGCATTTCTTCCCAAAAGTAAAATTTACTAACAATAGTTTTCTAATAGAAGCCTATGCATTAGTGTTTCTCAGACTTGGCAGATTGAAGAGGTGCAGACATCAATTCCCATAATTCCCCAGCCAGCCAGTCTCTCACGTCCTTTTATTTTCTTGATTGGACTACACTATACTAACCCATTTTACATTGATTGAAGACCACATGGAAACTTCTGGTGATACACAATGGAGCTGCCTAATAAATGACCAGACTCCATAACACCATTATTACATGAGATGTTGTGGCTATCAGTTTGTTTCTGTTTGCAGTTCAATATGTGTTTTTATCCAGAAAGTTCTCTATGCTTGGTGTCTGGGTATCGTTGAAATTACCTTTTTCGAGATGGAATCTTTTTAACTTAGGGAGATGTCTACAGGTTCTATTGCTTTTTCAACCATGAGGAAGACAGCACAGTAATTTTGTTAATGCTTAAACAAGAAATCAATTTAATTTTAATGTTAGATAAATAATTATAAATGGATTCCCTTAATATTTTAACATAGTAGAAGCTTCTCAGTCCTTGCCCTTCTTAGCACTAAATATGTATTTATAAATCTATCAATGACAATTGAGGTTATCTAAGGCTATGATTCTAAGGTAACTCCCAACTTCTGCCTTCAGTTGCCTCTTCCTCTCTGGTGTGTACATGGGAGAAGCCCTTTATAGTGCCAAATCATTACAGGGAATCTGTTGAAAGCCCATTGAAAGAACATCTGTGAAAAGTACATGGAAGTGAGTATTCTGTGTAGGTGTTCGTGTGTAGAATAGCTTGTCCAAAAGGAGGGAGTGGCCATTCTTAATCCTTACGTTCAAAGATAAGAAAAAGCTGTTAGGGGAAAAAATAAATAGACTAGCGGTACAGATGGCTGCATACGTGCTGCATGGCATGAATTTCTTTGATGATAACCTTGAAGATTAGACGGCGCCTGATGCTGTTTTGTGAATTAAATCATTTTTGCAGTGTCTAGCTAGGATTTTTCTCTCCCATTCCCTCTCTCCCACATTATGAAGTTACAGTTTCCCTTTGGTGCATTTGTGTGTGGGGGGGTTTGTTTTGTTTTTGTTTTCTCCCTTGTGTTTTCTTCTTTTTCATAGTTCAGATAGTCCTTAACTTACCAGCATTTTTCAGAAACCTTAAAAATTATGACAGTGCTTTTTCCTTAATTATATGTAAAAAACCCAATAAAAATATATTTTTTTAAAAAATTATGACAGTGCTGAATGAAGGGACTTATGACCTATGTCTGAAATTACAACTGCTGCACTCCCCTGTGATCACAATTCTGGCACTTGGCAATCTACCTGCCCTTATAACTGACTGTGAGGGTATTGCAAGTGCCCCTACCCATCTTTCCCCTGCATCCAACCCTGCTAAATCTCTTCAGCCTGCTTCCTGCCTCACTGGGTCCCACACCCACCATGCTCCATTTACCTCTTCTGAAGATCATCTTTCTTGAAAGCGAATCAGCAAAAAACCATGTCGCCTACCTAAAATTCCAGTCTGAGAATTACAGACACCTCCAAACGGCACCTGCTTCCAGGATGGCATGAGATACTTTTGTAATAGGGAGGCCACATTGCATATCAGTTTATTTTCTTTCAGAAAAGCAATTTCCAAGGATAGGCTTTCCAAAAAATGCTTGGCCTTTTTGTATAGGCTGACTCATGCCATTCTGGAAGCATCTACCATTCTTGCAGTCTCTCATGATTGAAAATCATGTCATTCTGAACAAGTAGCAGTTGCCTCCAGAATGATAGCACATAGCAAAGGCTTGGTACTCTTTTGGGAAGACAATCTTCAGAAGAGATAAGTGGAACAAGGCCTGACAGACTGGGCCCAAGAATGTGAAACCCAGTGGGATGGGAAGTTGTCCAAGGGATGCCTTGGCTGAGAAAGGCCCTAGGAGGCCTAGAGCAGGCCTATTGTGAGCTGGGAAGGTGCTACAGTGTGGGCCTCAGCCTGTACCATGCCTCCTAGGGCCTCCCACTGCTCTGCTTAATGACCTGGATGGTTATTTAATGGGGAGAACAAGGATCGTGATTATTAAGCAAGGGGATTACATGGCTACCTCTTTAATGATCCCAGAGTTATGGCCATAATTTCAGGCTCAGTTGTGGTTGTAAATTGAGGAATACTTCAGGAACATCTATTTTCTTTTCTTTGTAATTGTTTCTTCTGAGAAAAAAATTGGGAAATTTTCATACGTTTGAGGCTGGTTTCTGTGTGACTGAGAGAAAGGGATATGTCTGTCTGTCTACTTTTCTTCTTGGAGATCAGCATACTTAAAAATATATACCAGTGGTTGGTTGCTCCTGGTTTGGACCTGTTCGTGCAATCCAGTAGCAATGACCGGATGATGTCAGTGAGCAGGTTCTCTGTGACCCTGCCACTCGCCCTGGTGCTATATTTACCGTTTTTGGCCTTGTTTTGCCAGCTGAATAGGAGTGGCAGAGCTGATTGCCACGCTTCACCTCTCCAAAATGGCAGTGCACATGCACAGAACACATGTTTGGCATGTGTGCTGCCGTGTGTGTTCTTATGGACATGC
>JANHFP010010324.1:29308-46807 GCA_032468135.1 Calamaria suluensis
TTCTATTCTATTCTATTCTATTCTATTCTATTCTATTCTATTCTATTCTATTCTATTCTATTCTATTCTATTCTGTGACTGGCCCAAAGTCAGCCATCTGGGCTTCATACCATATTAGAACTCATAGTCTCCCACTTTCTAGCCTGGTGTCTTAACCACTAGAACAAACTGGCTCTCCATTTTAGTTTATTATTTTAACATATTAGAATTAGATGGGATTAGTGCACAACTGAGTTGCAGGTATCTCTAGAATCTGAGATTGGCTGTATTTATATACATTTATGTGAAGCTATAGATAGATGTAGATATTAACTTCTTGAATAATAAGATAGTCTGACTATGCTTTTCTTAATTTTTTTTTAATCCCCTTGCTATAAGAATATTATGTTTGTTCCTCACCAAGATGGCAGATATCCAGATATCACTATATGAAATACCTTCAATATAAAAATATCTCAGCATCTATATGAAAATATAGATAAAAAGCAGTCAATGAAATTCTTAAATACAGTTTATACAATTCACTCCGAAAGTAAAACAATACTTTTAAAAGAAAGTTACTGGTTTCTCCAGAAGCAAAGGAAGACCTAGCTACATATCATTTTTTTCCAACTACAAACAAAAGGTTTCATAAAATTGTCCTTCAAGACAAAAAACAGTGATACAACTGTATAAGTGTTGTGCTTTTTTACAATGTTTTATTGGTATACATCTTCACTGGTGACATAATTTGGAAACGATGAAGCATTTACCATGGATTAACTGCAAATAAGAGTAAGAATAAGACACAGAGCAACAGTATTAGATCCACAATTAAAAAGTTTATTCTTATTCTTAGATTATTTGTTATGCCTAGTCCAGTTCCTCAGTTCCAGGACCTGGAAGTTTCTTTGTTCCCAGTAGATAAAATTTCCAGTTTCATGTTCTTTAGAACAGGGTTCCCCAACATTTCGGACCTCAGGGACCACTAAATTCATAATTTTAAATCCCAGGGACCACTAATATGAATTGCCTAATGACCAGCTGGGTGGGAGTGGCTAGGTGGTCATGTGACTAGGTGGGAGTGGCAAACTCAATGTCACTCACGCCGATGGGCGTCTTGGCTGCCTCTACTCACCCCTCTCCTTCCAGTCCCTCCTCACCTGCCCACCCTGGCTCCTTAGGGTCACAACAAGAAGCAGTTGTTGGAGCTAAGCAGCTACCACAGTAAAGAGTTGACAAAACAGCTCAGTTCACATTGGATCTGACATAGAAGGAGGCTCAGCAGAAGCACTTCACGGAGGTCTAGGAGGATAGACTTTCCAAGTAGAGGGAAGACCTGTGGGAGTGCAAGGCCAGGTACTGGCATCTGGAGTCTCAGCAGTTCCAGGCCATGATGCAGCCCCACTGGAACAAGGCCCTCCAGCTCTTTGCCACCAGTGGTGCTTCCCTTCTCCCTTCACCCAAAGCCCCACACCAGGAGGCCGAAGTAGACCCCGAGTCAGAATTCCTGCTCCCCTCCAACCCACACAAAAAGACCCCAAAGGGGGAGGTTCTCCGCAGCAACACAAGTTTTCATTGCATGTATCTGGCCCAGGGGGCATAGTTTGAGGACCCCTGATTTAGTGCAATATAAAAAATGCAAATATTTTTTCTGGGGCCACCAAAATTTTCTCAGGGACCACCAGTGGTCCACAGACCACCAGTTGGTGACTGCTGATATAGATACATGTATCGTATCTCTGGACATTTGTTTTTAATTTTAAGTTAAATTCTTAATAAAATTCTAAAATTTATTAAGCTACCTTGAACTTTTGCTGTTAAAGGACATTTCCGAGATGGCGATAATGTCTGAATCCAGTTAATATTAATTATTTTATGTTTGTATTTCTCTTCATCATTTAATTATTAGTAACTTTCCCTGAATTAGTCTCTATGTGAGTCTAATCTTCATCATCCTCTATGTGATTGAGGAGCATATTAATTATAAATGAGTCAAATATATCTAGGAACAGAATAATTAGTGCCTGGCTATGTATTGTATTGCATACAGTTTTGAGGATTGTCAGTACCTCAGTTTAAACAAAGCACTTTGATTTGTAAATCCAGTCATTGTTAGGACAAAAGCATATCAGTATAATCAAGTATTGATGTATGAACCAAGGTTTTAAATATACAAAATACCCTTGTTTGATACTGCATATACAACCTTGAACCAGTCCACATAATTATTCAAAGAATGAAAACATGGAAGCTTTGTTTGTGTCTCAAACTTTCTAGAATAAAAAAAAATTAACAGTCTTCGATTAACAGTCTTCCTAAATTTTCTTCAAGAGCAGGAGAGCTCTCATTCTTTATAGAATAAAATTATGTACAGAATATACTAGTTTTTTCCCCTTGAATTTGTTTAGCTAAAGCTGTGATCTAGAGGTAGCATACATACAATTAATGTTATAGCTTATACCCAATCAGCTCTGAGATTCACTGAAGCATAGAATGTAATGCACAGTGCTTGCAACAATAGTTAGCTGTTGCAGTGCTTACGAGTTGAGGATCTTTTTTCTTATATTGAAATTAACCTGTTTGCAAAGAGAGAACAACAATTGATATTGGCAAAGTGATGTATCATTAGGACTCTAATGTAATTGAGACAGATACCAAATAGCTTGTACAATAGATGAAATATAAAATAAAATGAAGGCATGCAATTAGATTCCGTTGCAGAGAACATAAGATTTAGTGTTCAGTACTGAAATTAAAAAAAATACTTGATAATATATTGGGAATATGGATTGTGACAAAGTTAAGTATTGTGATTTAAAATGTACATTGACATATTAATATGGTGGTCTTTATAAAGGAAGAAACCTTTGATAGGATTTAAAGTGTATTCCTTTAGATTAGAACTTGGGTTCCAAAAGTACAAGGGTAGAAATAGCAGGGCTTTCCCACACTTTGTCTTCTTACAGTTAATCTCTTTAAAAGAAAAGACTTGGATAAAAGCCAGGAGGCTATAGCAGGTAGGATTATGTGGACTGCAGCAGTTGGAACTATACTGTATGAGCAAGTGTTCTGAGAAAGGGTTTTTCGTTTACATAGAATACTGTGGGATCTCAGTATTTAGTCTTGATAATGATAAAAAACTAGAAGTAGAGTCCTGTTCTGTGCATGAATGTAGTAAGATTTCAATACAATTGAGACATTAGTAATTATTATATTATGTTTCTAATGTTATGCAATATTATATATAATAAATAACAAGATTTTGTTAGTATTTAGTCCATCAGCTGTTCACTAAATACAGGCACCATAACAGAGAATTTGTTTTTTTTTTAATGCACTGAATATAAATGTCTGCTGTTATAATATTTTATATTTATACTACATAATGCTATAAGTATTAATAGCAAAATAGGATGTGAGGATTAATGTACCCTGGGCTTCAAAAGAAGTGTAGTATTATATGTTGTATCAGCACCTCTAGGTTCTACATTACAAAACTTGTTCTAGTTGAAGGATAACTCAGTGGCAATAAGATAATAAATCAGGTTGCTTTTTAGTGGATTTTGTATTACAGAAGTACTGAATTATCCAAGACTCAGTCAAAATTTTACTTATGCTACTTCTTTTGCTTTTATGTACAAACTACTTTCCATTTGTCTTCCTTTTTTTAATATTAAACCTGATTTTTTTTAGACTTCGAGAACAAGAAAGAAAAGAGGCAGAAGAAGCTAGTCAAAAAGAAGTAGAAGAATGGGAGAAGTCTCTTCTGTCTCAAGCAGTACCTACTCAAATGGAAAACATGTGGGAAATTCCAGCTATTGGCCATTTTCTTTGTTTAGCACAACATATTTTAAATTTGCCTGAAATAGTATTTTATGAATTGGAACGCTGTCTTTTGATGCCTCAATGTAGTCCATTTTTGTCTAAAATAATGACTTCGTTATTAAGTCCTCCCCATCGAAGATCTACTTTGCATCGAAGACCAAGTTTACCTTACAGGACTTGGGAAGCAGCACTTAGACAGAAAGTACAACAGTGGTATACAGTGGTTGGGCAAACTGATAATCCAGACAGTTGTGCAGAAAAACTTGGCCTCTGTCCTCAGTTTTTCAAAGTTCTTGGAGAAGTCAATCCTTTGGAGGAAAAACCATTTCATGAACTTCCATTTTGTCAGAAGGTATGGTTGCTTAAAGGCCTCTGCGACTTCATATATGAGACCCAAAAGGATGTACAGGATGCAGTACTTGGTCAACCTATTCATGAGTGCAGGGAAGTGATTCTGGGTTATGATTACTTAGAACATGCCTATGTTCACTTTCCACAATTCTGTGGTGCAGATGTACGAATTTATAAGCAAAAGCCTTTTCATGCCCCTGAATTTCCCATTCCTCCAATTAAAGTAAAAAGAGTACCACGCATTAAACTGGAGAAGGTGAAATGTGAGTATGGCACCAAAAGCAATGGGGAAATTGGTTTTGAAGCTAAAGAGCTGTTGCCCCATGCAAAACAAGAACCTGGAAAAAATGTTTGCTTGGCAAAGGTTCACTTGAATCTCTTGAATGTTATACCAGAAAATGAAATCAAATATAACTCTGAAATAAAAACGCATAAGGATTGTAACTTTACAAAAGATTGCTGTAAAGAAAATCAAGATAAAGGTGTTGTTTCAGAAGATGCTTTGGGGGAACCTCTTAGCCCAGGAGAAATCAGGGTTCTAGAAAACAAAGAAAAATATGGTGAATCTTCAGTTGTCAAACTTGAGGGAATCCCATTAAAAGAAAACACACTTAAAACGTGCCAAATGCATGTGAATGGTAATCAGACTGACAATGCAGACTTTAATTGTCACAAAGTTGTTAAAGAAATGACTTCAAAGAATTCGGTAGAACAGAAAACACTAATGTTTAATAAAATAAGAGCAAAGAAGAAGAAGAAAAAGAAAAAGAAATTGAAAGATATTTTGAATGAAAGCCTTCAGAGAAAACGTGAGATTCATCTCCACTCATTAAAATCTTATAAACCTGAGATCCAGAATAAATTACTCCTGATAAAAAAGAAAGCCAAACACAAGAAGCACAAATCTGGTAAGATTACTTGAACAAAGCAACGGGGAAATAATTTTGCGGGTTGTTTTTCTGTTTAAACATTTAATGCTGGTACTAAAAATTGTTCTGAGTTTGACTTTCTTTCCAACTTAGACTGTACAGGTAACATCCCTCCACACAGAGAGGAGAGAGGAACTCCTCCAAAGGGCTGTAGGAATGGAGTTCAGACTCCGAAGATCTGAACTCTGTTCCTGCAGTCATTCAAAGGAGTTCACTTCTGTGCACAGAGGGGAACTGAACTCAGCAGGCATTCTCTTTCGCTCAATCTATTTAGGAGATTGTTTCATGACTACAAGCAGAAATACAGGATTGCAGTTGTTGAATGAAGCAGTCACATGGGCATTTCACTTAATGTCAGTTTCTCTGAACAACTGAGATTCTGGTCCCAATTATGGTCATAAATTGAAGACTAATTATATTAAGCTTGCAGATTACTTGTATTTTACAAAAGTAGTGTCATCAGCAGTACATAGGCTATTAATGTTTCTTCCCCAGTGTTGAATTCATCTTCAAATCCAGCTTCCCTTAGTATATATACTACATATAGGTTGAGAAAATAAGGGAAGAGTATGCAACCTTCTCTCACTCCTTTGCCAATCTGGGGCCAGTCTTTTTTGCTATATTCCATCAAAACTGTGGTTTCCTGACCTGTATAGGTTTTGCATGAGGAAAATAACATATTCTAGGATTCCCATTTTTAAACAACATTCTATAGCTTGACATGATCAAAATAATCAAAGTTCTGTAATCAATATTATATATATATGTGTGTGTGTAAATTTGTGTATTCTCGGGTTTCTTCCCGTGTAAAGGTTTATATATATATATAATATATTATATTTCAGTCTTTTCTGAAATCAGGTTGCATAGCTGGCCACCTCCCTTTTTATACAGGATTCTAATTTGCATTGGATGACCCTAAGACTTATTTTGCTAGCATGTAAAATTAAGGATACTTTATGATAGTTTGCAGAGTCTACTACATTGTCTTTTTTTGCTATTAAATATAGGTTGACCTTTTCCAATCTGTTGGTCACTGTGTATTCTCACAGCATACTGGATTTGTTGGCCTACTTTGATTAGAATCCTTTCTGATTCTTCTTCTGTTGCTTGTCATATTTTTGAATATATTCTTTCTATTTCTGTAACCTTCTGATTTGGCAATGACCAGAATATACTGATCTCATTAGTGATCTTACGGTACTAGAAGTTTTTAAAAATTGGGAATGTCTTCCAAAGTATATTGGATATTGATGACTGTACTTTACAGAATTACAAAATACTCCTTTCATATTTGTTTGAGATTCTTTGAATCAGTTATTATCAGTTGAATAAATTACTATCTTCCATTGGTATCCTTTAGCATTTCAATTCAAAGTTGGCACCTATTTCTCAATGCAGTGATGTTTTGGAAGACTTTGCTTGCTTTTCTATGTTTCCATTTTTAATGTCTTTACATATGTCATAATATTGCTTTATGTCTCTTCGAACAGCTTCTGAAATTCTTTGTCAAATTCCTTCCTGAGATCTTTGTCTTTTTTGGCTTTAGATTCTCTTCTCGACAATTTCCACTATGCATTCTGAGATATTTTTTTTCTTTAATCTTAGGCACTCTTTTTTACATAAATCTTTAACAGCTTATTTTAGTTCATTCCAAAATTGTTCTTGTTCCCTATCCATAAGTTCACAATTTCAAAATGATTCTGGATATTTTCTTTGAAAATATTGGGTATATGATCAAGATCTTATCATTGTTTATGGAGATTCTCAGTCATCCAGGTCATGGCTGTCCCAAAGGTGCTTTCTCAAGGGGCAACTGGACTTTTTTTTTCTTTGAAGAAGTTTCATTTCTCCAAGAAACTTCTTCAGCTCTGACTGGATGGTGGGATATGGAAGAATTACAATGTCCTTTAAGCATTTCCAAGAAGGCTCACACCCATTTGCACTAAAGTGACCCTGAGGACACAGATAAACCTCCAAATGGCCTCAACAATTTTCTAAAAGAATACAAATAACCAGCTGTCTGCAAGGAATATAAATGCTTCCATTCCCCACTGTTCAGTCAGAACTGAAGAAGCTTCTTGGTGGAGAAGTGTAACAACTTCAAAGAAAACAAAGGCCAGTTGCCTCTTGAAAAGGCACTTTTGGGATGGAAAGTGGATGGATTTTTTCTTCCAATTTAATTTAATCTGGAAGGTGTTTATGAGCAATTAGTGAAGTATTCCATAGTAAGACCTTGGCCATATCTTTATTTTTATAAAGAAACTCTTCCACCTCCTTGTACCAATAATATAGTCAATTTGATTTCTATGTACTCTCTCTGGTGATTTAAATCTCATTTTGGTTATTTGAAGGCTGTGTTGGCAATGAATAAATCACTGGATTGGCAGAAATTAATGTTGTTCTCCTGCTTTATTTTGGTTTCCTGGGCCATACAATCAGCTACATTTTCCTCCTTAATTATTTCCAAGATTGGCACTCTAATCTCCAAACACAGGTAACATATCTTGCTTAAAGTTCTGTCAGTTTCAAACTGAGTCTAATCATAAAACTCATCATTTCTTGTTCTGCATCAGTGGTTGGAGCATAAACCTGGATAATCATATTAAATGGTTGTTTACAAAGTTTGATAATATTTTTTTAAAAAGTAATCCCACCTTTTATTATTTTTATGAATAACTCAAAATGGTGAACATGTGAAATACTCTTTTTTTCTTCATATTTTCCTCATATCAACAATCCTGTGAGATGGGTTGGGCAAGAGAGTGACTGACCCAAAATCACCCAACTTGCTTTCATCCCTAGGCAGACTAAAACTCATAATTTCCTAGTTTCTAGCCTGGTTCTTTAACCACTAGATCATTTGGTCATTAATTGCATTGTAGTCAAGTATTGTTCTTACTATACCCTTCCTAAGAGTTGAAAGCAAAATCATTCCAACTTATTTTTGTGTCTTGATGTGCTGTTCCGCTCACTCACGCATAGACGTAACTGTGGTTTAGTGAGTTTGTTAATATTCCCTAACAATTCACCCAAAATTCAGAACTGTCCCAATTAAGTCCAGCCACAAGCAGACCAGGGTTAGCAAGGGCCCAATAGTCCACAAAGCACTTGAAAGTGCTACCAGACAAACTTAAATCAACCAGACAACACTTAAATCCACACATAAGAGAGCTCACGAGGCAAGAAACATCCAAAGTCTCCAAGGCACGATTCAATTCCAAACATGGGGTCCAATCCAGAGTAAAGCAGGTATCATGACAACCAGACACACAGAAAACAAACACGTTGTTCCTAGCAACGACTCCATCCATCTGTTCTGTTAAATAGCTGGCTTCTGGTGCAGCCCATCAAGAAGGGTGGGGCTTTCTCCTCTCAAATAGTCTGGCTGACCTTCTCTGCTCCTGCCTTTTCTCTGTCCTGGATCAGTGTAGAAGTCAGTTCGTCCTCCTCTTTGCTGGCTGTCTGCCACTGCAGGCTTTCCCCAGCTAGAGCCTCAGTCCCTTCCAGACAGCCATTCAGAACCATCAATCAATCTAGTTCCTGATATGCCAGGAATTGTCTCATCCTTCCCTGAGTAGACACCCGAGGAGATATCTGGGAAAATCATACTTGAGTAATAAACAGTGTGATCTTTTGACTAAATACATGTGACAGCCTTACCAATAACCCAGATAGAGGAAGCATCACCTGAGAAACTAAGGAGGGTCCCTTCCAGACCTCTTCCCCTATCCACTAGCCAGCTCTTTCTTATCTATGTTCCCTAGGCAGAAAGTATTTGCCCCTTCTCCCAGGGTCTTTCCCACATGCCTACAAAGTACAATTCCATTCATTCTATTTACTAATACCTAAGATAGCAGTGTGTAGTTGTTTCATTTCATATTTCTCTGTGCTGACCTTTTTCATGCTTCTTATATTCCATGTTTCCTTTGTAATTCTGTCTTTGCAGCTTTGGATTTTCTTTTCCTTCATGGCAATATCAGCAACTAGACTTCCTGAAGGCTTTAATGTAGCTACATTATAAACACCATTAACATGCTGAAAGATCCTCAACTCTTCCTCAGTACTATGTTGAATGCCATCTGACCTAAGGGCCTCATCATTTGCCAGTGTATCATCAATTACTTTATATTATTTATATACTCCCAGTGTTCTTCACTCATCTACCACCATGATGAGGTAGCACAGCAAACATTCCAGGGGAAGAAGCAACATTATTATTAGCTGCTCAGAGTCACCTCAAGCTGTGAAATGAGTGCATATAACAGAATAACAGAGTTCGAAGGGACTTTGGAGGTCTTCTAGTCCAACCCCTTACTCAGGCAGGAAGTCCTATACCATTTCAGACAAATGGCTGTCCAAACTCTTCTTAAAAACTTCCAGGGTTGGAGCACCCACCACTTCTGGAGGCAAGTCATTCTGCTGATTAATTGTTATATCAGGAAATAATAAATTAAATAAATAAATAAATAACTTATAGGTCTTTTTGGCTCCTTTTTTCTAAGCAAAGAAAATTTAAAAGAAAAACAATTTCTTCAATATTTGAAGATAATTTTTTTTAAAAACTTCCCCATTACTATCATAAAAATGTTCTAGTCTTTTTGCAGCAGTGTAAAAATCAATGCATTGCTTCTATTCATCATTCAAATAGTGTATTAGGTGGTCAGAGTCCATGTTTCTGAGCCATTGATATATTGAGTAAACTTAGCTCAAATGACTAAAATTAAGCAAAATTCAACTATTTTGAGTCTTACTCTTCATGAGCTTTACTTCCAGTTTCATAATGGCAGAAATTCTCTTAAAATTTTTGAGTTCCCTATCTGGCCCCAAATATTGATATTGAGATATGTTTTGTCACAGATATGATTGCCTGTTTGATTTTACTTAAAATGTTCAATGTGGAAGAAAAAAATTAAAGAACTGTATTAAGTTTTGATTATCCATGTTCTCAAAACATTCACATAGAAAAGTTTATCTTAAAATAATACCGTTAATCGAACATTAGTGAAATTGACCTTCAGTAAGTTCAATATTCATTCTATCAAATAGGTCATAAAAGGAATATATTCAATGCAATTTGAACACCTGTGATGTATATTATGTAAGAATATTATATTGTATCATTTCTACATGACTTATGACACAATAGGAAAAAATATAAATGCTTTTTTTTGGTAATTTGTTTGCTTATAAGAATTTACTATCTCATCTAGGAGATAGTCCTAGGAGATGGGGCGGTATATAAGTCGAAAAAATAAAATAAAATAAATAAAATAAATCTTTGAAGATACAATTTTATAGGATATCAGATATATAAAATAGGTAATAGAGGAGGAAGTATAAAATATTCTAGCCAAACTGGCTGTTTATTACCAAAATCAAACAGCAAGAAGATCTTGCAATGAAATGTTAACAATGTGAAATGTTTTTAGTTAGTATTCCAGTGTTTCTTGATGTATACTCTGGGAACAGCAGTATTTCATTAAAAAAAATTAGAAGTGTTTCATAAAAATACTTCATCTTTATACACATAATCCTACATTGCTGGCTAATTGCTTGGGGGTAGATTTTGATTTATCACTTTGATCAGCATTGGGATACCTCAAGGAATGAAATTGCAATGCCCATCTCAATTAATAAAGCAAATGTTCGCTTCACTCAAGCAAAATTCCCTTTTCTGATCACAAAGCAGTTGGAAGTAGAAGCATAGCAAGAAGACAGAAATCTGTCTCCCAAGCCAGATTGCACAAAGCATGTTTCCAGTCACAGTTTCAGTAGTCATACAGTTTTTTAAAATTAATAGATCTCTGTCAGTATTCCATAGTCAAAAGTTTAAAAATATCAACCTACTCTGTCCCCAATCCTGCATTGTGTTTTATTTTCTCCGTTGTCTAACAAGCAATATTCCTTGAATACTAAGCGCACTGGCGTTTTGCAAACACAGGATTTTTCCATGCTTGCTGATAATTTTCTGGTCTGCATCGATTTGACTGCATGATGTTTAGTATAGATGCAACTGTATTCACTATTTACTTAAATATAAAGAATGGTTAGAAAATATATTCAACTAGAATAGCAACTAAATAGATCAAGAAAGGGCAGCCTGAGGTCCTCCAGATGCAATCCTAATGGCAAGGAATTTTGAAAGTTATAGGGTAAAGTATCTGGAAGACATGTAGATATTTTGCTTTTCTATCTCTTTTCAGAAATAAAATTACCACCAACTTAACCTCCCACATCAAATATAGCCTATAATACTCAAAAGCTATACAATCTAAACCAAAGACAATAGTCTGCATTATATAGATGATCCTCAATTTACAATAGTTTATTTAGTGACCATTTGAAGTTATAATGGCACTGAAAAAAGTGAGTTATAACCATTTTTCACACATACAACCATTGCAGCATCTCCCTGGTTATGTTATCAAAATTCAGATACTTGACAACTGACTCTTATTTATCATGGTTGCAGTGTCCCAGAGTCATGTGATAACCTTTTGTGACCTTCTGACAAGCAAAGACAGTGGGGAAGCCAGATTCATTTAACTACCATATTCCTAACTGAACAATTGCAGTGATTCACAACTGTGGCAATAAATGTTGTAAAATGGGGCAAAACTCAGTTAACTGTCTCACTTAGCAACAGAAATTTGGGGCTCAGGTATAAGAAGTCGAGGACTATCTGTATTTACGGGTCAGCTTGTGATCTTAACTGTCAATGTCAGTTATTACTTTTAAGGGTAATTAGGATTTTCTGCTCCTATCTACTTTGGATATTACAAATTTCTTTAAAACTTTAGGCTTGAACTCTATCACATGTGAATTATGTATGTAAGTACAGAAGAAGGGAAAGGACATATATATAAGAAAAGCCAAGAGCATTGGTTTTTTTTAAAAAAATAATTTTAAGGGATCCTTCAATATAAATCCAACATTACTAGAATATTACTAGTCTGAAAAATATTAAAAGAATGATTTTTCAATTCAAATCTTGAATTTGAATGAAAGTCTTATACAAAGCCTTACAATAGTAATTGTCTGCAGAGTTACTATGACTGAAATATTCTTGATTCCTACAAATTGTTGCAAATTAATTTTCAAGTCCATATTTTTACACATATGAATTTATATAGTTATATTGCAAATCTTTTTTCCCCTTTAAAGGAAAGAAATCCATATCTAAAAAAGCAGTTACAAAGAAAAGGAAATCTATTACAAAGCCTATTGTCCCAGAATTCCAGGTAATACCTTTTGGGTTTTATTTGGTTCAATACATAATTTGAAAGCTTGTAACTTCTACAGTAACTGGTTAATATCTCCCTCACTCTAAATAATACTTAAATTAACATTACCAAATTAATAATAAGCAAAATAATTTGTCCTGAAATAATTATAGAATATTTTATCTAGATTATAGAGATTTTTCTGAATTGCATTAGTCTGAGAATTGGTCTCGGAGGAAGATTATATAGAAGATAATATTTGTAGCTCTAGGTTGAGCTGTGGAAACCTTAATGCTGTCCAAGCTTGGTTGTTTACTTGTAAATGTTTCACTACCAAACTAGATACAGTGTTACAAAGGAATGGGATTTCCTATTATTTTATATGGAGCACCAACTACTAGTCAGAGCACATGATGAAAATTCTTAACTCCTTAAAACTCCTTAACCATAACTTCAACTGGGAAACTGTGAACATCCTAGACCAAGCCAAAACTGTTAGAGAATTTCTGGAATCCTGGCACTGAGACAAATCAACCATCAACAGGCACTTAGAGATAAACAACATCTAGGTAGCATTCAGCAAGACAATCAATAAGCCAAAAAGGAATCACTAAGACCAAAATTTCCTCATTAACAACCAGCACACAGATGACCAGAGATTAACACTAATTTTAACACTAGATCAAAGATAAAAAAGTAAACAATATTCCAATCAAGAAACTACCAACTCAGACAAGCAACCTAAACAACTCAATGAAGAAACCACCAAGACCACTCCCACAAACACTGTCAGGGCAAACCACTTGTACAGTATATAAAGAGAGCAAACCCCACTCTCTAGCACTGATGTTGTTGCCTATTTGGTTAGTGAAACATCTGCAAGAAAACAACCAAGCTCAGAGACCACCAAGGATGGAGTGGTCATTTTCCAACTATGAATCCTTATATAATTTGGGGTCCACAAGCCAGGCAGTGACGCAACTGAGATATTCTGGCCTGGTTTTAAAAATAGCTGGTCAGAGTCTGTGGTAATAGGCTAAATAAATTTAAATAAATAAATAAACCCCCCTTGTGTGTATGTGGTATATGAATGTAATATATGTGGTATATGAATGGAAGGATTCTGCCATTCTCATACATTCCTTCTAGAAGAGGGATAAGAATTGGTCTATTTGAAAATATTTTATAGTTACAGTAGAGTTGGAAGGCCTCTCAGATGCAGAATAACAACTAGTCATATTCTTAAAATCCCTCAAAATTGAAAAATTACATCTTTTTCTTTTCCATTTTACTGCTGGCTTTCAGCATCATTAGGGACAATATGTAGCACAAAATCTGGACATCCTTTTTTATGGAATCCAAATGGCATCTGCACTTTAACAAAAGTTCAGATATAGTTCAGGGGAAGAACTTGTATGTGCAAATCAATGATAGCAGAGGATGCTCAGTGGAATCAAGATCTATCTGGTGCTATTTGCAACATATATTAAATTATTTTGTAAATAATTGAGTGCAGTAATATTTATTTTCTAATAGATTGTGCTGCATGTCTCTGATTTTTAATAGTTTAACTTTTTTCTCTTATTCCAGCTTATTTGCACTAATCTTGATGAACTCAGGGAATTAATTAGAAAGACTGAGAATGAACTCAAAGATATTGAGCATATTAAAAAGAAATCGGTATGTGTTTTATTTTTTTTCTTAATGCATCATATTAAATCTGTTAAGATCATTTCTTTTAGATAGCTAATCAATGGTTTCTCAATTAGATCTGGTTGTTCAACTGTTACTGAACAAAAAATTATAGTGTCTTCCACCATTGAAAATATTGACTGGGACAGTACAACATCTTGAAGGCAACTGACTACCTAATCTCTATTTTTTCAATCATGAAAAACTTTAAAACTTTAAAAGATTTTAATTAGGACACATTTTGGTTTCCAGTTAATTTAAATGAAAGAAAATATCTGGATACCAGTATTTGACCATTATCTCTAATTATACCTTATAATGTTATCTTTATCCAAATAAAATAACTTAGATTTCTATATTGTCTTCCAGTCTCCTAACATATGCCTCCTGAAAGAGTTCTGAATAGAAAACATAATTGTATCACTTTAGTACATTATATATTTTATCTCATGAAACTAGCGGGAAATTACAGACAGTGTTTAACTTACAATGATTCATTTAATGACCATTCAAAGTTGCAGTAGCACTGAAAAAAAGTGATTTATTACTGTTTTTCACACTTACGACTGTTGCAGCATCCCCATGAGTCATATGATCAAAATTTGGGTGCTTGGCAACTGACTGATATTTATGACCATTGCACTGTCCCAGAGTCATGTGATAACTTTTTGCCATCTTCTGACATACAAAGTCAATGGGGAAGCCAGATTCACTTAAGAACCATGTTACTAACTTAACACGTGATTCACTTAACAACCGTGGCAAGAAAAGTTGTAAAATGGGGCAAAATTCACTTACAAAAGTTTCACTTAGTTTCACAAAAGTTTCAAGTAGACAAGACCTCTGCTCAGCCATGGGTTAGGTTGTAAGTTAATACTATAGGCTAATTCTTGTAAGGTTACTCAGAAGTAAGCATTTTTTCTTTCAGTAGGATTTGCTTCTGTGCAAGTAAACATACAACTGAAATTCAAGTACAGTGATGCTTAAAAAGTTTATGAACTCTTCTTAATCAACATTTTTGTATAAATATGACCTGAAACATAATCTGTTCACAGAAGTCCTAAAATGGGATAAAGAGAAGCCAATTAATACATCCTGCCTGATCATACTGGATGGGCAGAAACAATTAGAGATAAGAGGTTCCTCAGGTAACCAGGCTGTACCCCAAGAAGTGCTTTGTTAAATGACAGTGTCGGCTTCTTGAAGAGTATCTGGGAGCCAACTACTATAGTTTGGAAAGCAATGAACATAAAGTGACATTTCCTTCCTTGTCTCTGATGCCACATTCTGGATCACTTGTAGCTTCCAGATGGTTTTCAAAGGCAAGCCATATAGAGCACATTATACAGATGTGGCCAAAAGTATTGCAACACTTCGCTTTGCAACAAAGAATTCTAATTTGTCATTGAATAAGTTGAAAAAGGCAATGTCAGTGGCCTCCATTTTATTTCATAGTCCAAAGAACAAAATAGCAGACACCTTAATGCTGTGATAGTGAACCCATGGCACCTGTGTCACAGGTTGCACACAGACCATATCTCTGGGCATGTGAGCATTGCCCTAGCTCAGCTCCAGCATGTGTGCGTGCCCTGACCAGCTGATTTTCAGGCCTTCCGGACCCACCAGAAGTCAGAAATGGGCTGTTTCCGGCCTCCGGAGGGCCTCCAGAGGGGGAGGCCAATTTCACCCTCCCAGGCTGCTAGAAAGGCCCACCGTGTGATTGCATGCCAAAAGTGAGAGGAACTTGGGGGACAGGGCACAGGGGGCAGTGCAAGCATGTGTAGCAGAGCTGAACTAGATATGGCTCCGTGTGCCACCTGTGGCACCAGTGCCATAGGTTCGCCATCACTGATCTAGAGAATGTCAAAGAATTTGGGTTAAAAGAAGATAGTTTATTACTCACCCAACTTTAATTGAAAACTTGTTTATAGAGTAACAGGTTTGCTCAGTGTCATGAAATGCTTGTGAAAAATAAATTACTTTTTTCTGGGAAATAGCAGCATGTCTGAGAATTTTAATAATATTTTGCTCAGGTTCATATTTATGACAACAGTCATCTCCAAATTCTCAGTAAACAAATTGTTTTCCTAAGCAGGCTGCGATGTCAATCATCATTACCGGGTTCTGCTCTGCTGAACCAATCAGGACCGGGCATGCACATTTTTAGCTCCTCCCCTTCTAGATGCTGCCACTTTTTCTGCTCGGTCCTGACTCGTTTAGGACCTTAGTGCTGAGTCTCCGCAAAAAAAGTAAAGTTAGCGTTTTAAACCTCGTTATCTGATCGGACTCCGGAAGGCAAGAAATTCATCGCGAAAGCTGCTGGATCGCTTTGGAAGCTGCTGGGAGAGTCGCGACTTGCCGGTGAGGCGCCAGGCCGTTGCAGGGCTCCGTGTTTGGCCTCCGATAGTCTGTGGAGGCCTCTGGTCTTGTTGGCTCCTGAGTCTGTTCGTGGCCGTCCAGAGAGGCTGGTGGAACTGCAGCGAGTGTTGGAAGGCTGGCTGGCATCGGGCCTGCAGATCTGCTTCGATCTTGGCCTTCTGCTTTCCCCGCAGTCACTCCTCTAAGTTGGGAGGCTCGCCCTGGGGCCTGCTTCACCCATCCGAACCTGAGTTGTTCCTGCAGACTAGCCGGTCGTGGTGGTAAGCCCTCACTGAGGAACCTTTTATTGCTTATTGTTCTGGCCTTAGCAAGGAGGTTATGTTAAGGGATTTAATTAATATTTTTTAATTTCCCTCCTAGATCCTAGACGGTCATTTTGAGGCCTGGATTCCTCACAAAATGGCCTCCATGCATCGTGGCTCCAAGCGCGGCCTACCTACCCTCATCCGAAAAGGCCAAGGCCTCTAAACCCTCCAAAACATTGGCTAAGGCTGAGGCTAAGAGAAACAGGGCACTAGAAAAGGTTATTGCCAAGGCTAGAAAATCTTCTGTGGCTGAGGCTTCTGGGCCTGCTGCCCAAGGGATACAGGCACCTTTTCCCATTAATCCTGATTGGTCTCCTGAAGGTTCTTCAGCCCCCTTGCCTGACCCTGCTGCCTTAACAATTGTTCTCTGATCAGGTTCAGGATTTTCCTATGCCTGCTCCAATTCAACCAGTCGTGCCAGGGCCCTCGGTTAGTCCGGCTCCTTTGCCGGTGGGGACCCCTGCTTTGGGCACTGTGGTGCCCCCCCCTCCCTTGGCCTCAGCCCCTACTGATCTGCTTTCTCTTGTGGAACAAACGGTGGAAGCAGTCCTGGCAAGAAGTTCTTATAAGGGGCCCACGGCCTCTTGGGTGTCTGAATTGTTGGTTTCTAACCCTCCTAATCCAGCTGTTTCTTCTTAGAGTTCTTCAGAGGAATCTCTAGAGGAGGGTGAACTTCCCAATCCAGATGCATTGTCAGAAGATGAAGGTTTGGCACCTGATCCTCCTGATTTTATGGGACTTTTCAATCCTCAACATTTTCGGTCTCTGCTTCACAAGGCCAAACAGGTTACAGGTATGGGCCTCTCGGCC
>JANHFP010010324.1:46907-61020 GCA_032468135.1 Calamaria suluensis
GCTTAGGTTAGGGTAAATGGGATAATCAAATTTTGTTACAACAAAGTGAGTATGATATATTTCTTATACAAAATAGTAATAACAAATTTTTCAACATACAATATATATATTGTATTCAATATATATATTGAAATATTGAATTCATATTTCTTAGGCAAGGATTCTATTACAAATTTACTTTTATAATAATTATTTATGCTAGACATAAATGTTCACACTTTCACTTCTGTATATTAATATTTTAGTATATTTCAAATTGTCTTTAAAATATTCATTTCTTATCTTTGGATCTTAAACTCCATTGAACTGCCCCTCTCCCTGCCCCTGAAGAGGTTCCAGCTTCCTCCACTCCCCCCATAGCTCCTTGTTCTTCCTCTTCCAGGAGGACAACAACAACAACATTTTTATATTCCTTGAGGAAGGCTTCCGCCTCTCCCACTGAATTAATTCTTGTTCTCCCTCCCTCCCAGAAGATCAATAGTCCCTCTGGCATCAACCATCTGAACATAATCCCCTTCAGATACAGCTTGTTACATAGAAAAAATATTTTTGTCTTATATTGCGTATCTTCCATGGGATCTGTTTCAAAATATTAATCTCTTTGTCTCTGTATTTCAATGCCCCAGCCCTTGAGCCCTAAGGATCTCATCTCTTGTTTCCAATTTCAAAAATTTAACATTTATTTCCCGGGAAACATTGTGTGTTTGGCATAGTTAGAATTTACTCTATAGGTTTGATCAATGTCCCAGTACATACACTTTCTTTCCCTGCCTATAAATTCAGACAAAATTGTGCACATCAAACTTTTCAAGTCTTCCCCCTCTTGCTCTTCAATATTCTGAAATCTCAAATAATAAGATGTACGATCCATTTCATGTTTTAAAATTGTACATTCCAAATCACTATAACCCCTCTGCACACTATTCATCCCCCCTCCAAACCTTCTATTTTCTTTTTATTATCATCTGCTGTCTGTTTTACATTAGTTAAATCATTTTTCATCTCAACAAAGTCTTTTTTTTATTTCTTCTCGCAAATCTGCAATTTCTTTATGTGTAGCATCCTGTCCCAATTGTATTTTTTGAAACATGTCTGTTACTTTCTGAATCTCCATTACGCCTCCTTCTGCTCCCTGTGGTTGCAAAGCAGGAAAACTCAATGTTGTTTGAACGCTGGAGCCAGAAGGAGCTGATGTAAGATCAGATGTAGGTTTATCCTTTTGTCTTTTGGGCATCTTTGCAAAGATCTGTTAACAATCCAGCAGAGTATGTAGCAATAGGTTTCCCGGGGAGAGTCAGAGTGCCAGGGATGAAAAAATCTTTAAATATTTTTCACAAAGCTCCAGACCAGGACGTTCAGCAGAGACAAAGACAGGAAGTGCAGCCAGAGAGAAGCAGGAAGTTAGAAATCCACCATTCCTCTTCAGGGATCAGGGAGAATATAGGCAGTTCAGTATAAATTCATTTCCATCTTGCTAAACCAAAGTTAGCCATCCAGACAGAAATCCAAATCTTTAACCTCCAAAGCAAAGCGCAAGCAAAAAACCAGCCAAAAGTTCAAGTTCAAGAGCGGTCCGAGGCAGGGGGGGAAGGCAAGTCCCACCCCCTCCTCTCTCCGCTCTCTCTTCAGCCAGCAGCAAGTTTTTCTTTTTAAGAAAGAAGAAAGGTAATCCAAGAAATCCAAGTTCAAAGCCAAGCCCATTGAAAGAGAAAGTTTTCACCTCTCGCTCGCTCCCTCCGCTCAGTTTGTTTCAGCGCTTCCCAGCTCACCGCTACGGCGCCATGACAGGTATGTCTGGTGCCCCCGCAACCTCCGGAGCCTGGGGCGAACTGGGAACTAGTCCCCCGCAAGCAACCTCATTTTGGGGGACACCCAGAAGCCGCCCTTTTGGCAGGGGGCTCTAAAAGCCCCCCTGTGCCTCGGTGGGTGCCCTCCGGAGCGTTGGGACGGCGCAGTGAAGTTTCGCTGCGACCGATCGCGGCCAGCCAGAAGCGGAAGTCCTCACAGACCTCCATCTTCTGTCAGTCTCTCGCCCTTGGAGGATCCCAGACTCCCTCATCTCCCTCCATCAGGGTCCTCTCCTTCACCCAGACCCCGTCTCTCTCCAACTGACCATCTGGTTGTTGAAAGGAGGCAGCTGAGGCGTGAACATCTCTCCCTTCGTGTCATCTCTACTCTTCAATCTCATCTTCGTCTTTCTACCCAGCGAATCTACAATTCTACCTGGCTTCCTTTCTCTCGCTGGTGTATATCTCGCAATCTCCTCCCCACCAGTGCCTCCACCTCAGAGGTGTTGGAATTTCTCCAGTGTGTTCTGGATATAGGTCTGGCTCCCAATACCCTTAGGCGCCAGGTTGCAGCTCTTTCCTCTGTCCTTTCTGGTCCTTTTGGTCGACCGTTGTCTCGCAAACGGCGGATCAAACATTTTCTGAGAGTGGCTTCTCTGATTTCTCCTCCTACCATTCACAGGTACCCTTCCTGGGACCTTCCTCTCGTGCTACAAGCCTTGTCAAGCTCGCTCTTTGAGCCTCTTCGGTTGGCCTCTCTCAGCCACCTCTCCTACAAGGTAGCCTTCTTGGTGGCCATCACTTCGGCCAGATGTATCTCTGACCTCTCTGCTTTTTCAGTTCGCCCTGACCTCTGCCTCTTCCAACCCAGCAGGGTCATTCTTAGGCTGGATCCTACTTTCCTGCCTAAGGTTAATTCGGTTTTTCATCGCTCTCAGGAGTTGATTCTGCCAGACTTCTGTCCTAACCCTTTCCAAGAAAGGCTCTGGCATACCCTGGATGTTCGTAGGGCTCTTCAAACTTATATCAAGTGAACTTCTGTCTTTCGTAAGACCGAAGCCCTGTTTGTTAAATTTCAACCATCGGCCTTGGGCCTCAAAGCTTCATCTCCCACTATAGGCCGCTGGATTAGGGCTTGTATCTCTTCTGCCTATCAATCCTCTTCCTTGCCAGTTCCTCCAGGCGTCACTGCCCATTCCACCCGCAGTGCAGCCTCTTCGGCTGCCTGGGCTACTCAGGCCTCCTTGGAATACATTTGTCGGGCTGCCTCTTGGTCAGCTCCTTCTACATTCATTTCCCATTACAAAGTGGACAGGTTTGCATCTGCTGAAGCTTCCTTCGGCAGGCCTGTCCTTCAGCAGGTAGTTTCCTCTACTGGGCAGCTTCCCTCCCAGTAGTTGTCCTGCTTTGGCATGTCTCAGTAATGATGATTGACATCACAGCCTGCTTAGGAAAATGGGTGTTGTCTTGCCTGAACACCCTTTTTCTTGGCAGGGTGTGATGTCAATCATCCCCACCCTTCAGCCGCCTGGCCTCTATTGGTTCACATCTGGGGGGCTGTCTGTCTTGCGGAAGATTAGTGATCTGTCACCTTGATTACTCAGCACGTTGGTATGCAGTCGTCTGACCTTGCCTCAAAGCGGCAGTATCCAGAAGGGGAGGAGCTAAAAATGTGCATGCCCAGTCCTGATTGGTTCAGTGGAGCAAAACCCGGTAATGATGATTGACATAGCACCCTGCCAAGAAAAAGGGTGTTTAGGCAAGACAACACCCATTTAGGAATTCATCTGGCTATATGAGTAGTGTATACATTCATGCTGCATTTGCCAACGTATTTTGCCTACATTTTTTCAAACAAATATTCCTATTTGTACCTTACCAAAATTTCTTTGTTCTAAAATGTTGATCAATAATTGGATATGGTAATAATTGGTTCTATAGTTCAGGGGTCCCCATCCCCCGGTCCATGGACCAGCATCGTCCACGGCATGACAGAAACCAGGCTGAGCAAACAAACGAAGCCTCCATCCCTGGGATGCAGGCAGCACAGGAAACCATGCCCCCTCTAGTCCATGGGAAAACCTTTCTCCACCGGTCCCTGGTGCCAAAGAGGTTGGGGGCTGCTGCTATAGTTAATTCACTGTTCCAGGATCATGTTGTACAGTAAATGTGTCCTTTCCATGCCTGGACAGCTATTAATGCAACCCCACAAGATTGTAAACATTTAACATTATGTTAACATTATATTGTATAGTATAAATTATGGGAAAGTGCTTGCTAACATATGCTGCCTATTAAACTGTTGTTTCTAACTAAGACAGAATAAGAAGGAAATGCATTCTGGAAAGATAACTTTTAAAGTATAGCTATAAGGAATGTTAGATTAAAGTTAGGTACCTTATTTTTAAACTGGCAGTACAAGCCACAAATATTGAACATGGGTTTAAATGAGTCACTGCAGAAAACCTTAATCAAGGGAGACATTCTGGCAAATTCTTGGTCATTTTGCTAGGAATATGTAAGTTAGGACTGAAAGTAGATGAGCACCTAGAGGGAAATAAATAGGCCAATTTCAAGTTTATTTGATTTTTCCTCCCCATTTAAATATATATTACAAAAAAACCATATATATCCTGCATATTTAGAGCCTTTGTTAATTTGCACTTTATTGCTTCTTTTCCTTCAACTATCTTTGGAATATCAATAGCAAAGGAAACTGAGCAATGATAGTTGCTGTTGTTACAGTAAGAAACTTTTAAAGCAGGCTCTGCAGACCAGTTCCAGTCTGTGACCTGTTGGGAACTGGGCCACGGAAGCACACAAAGCTCCAGTTGTGTAAGTGGCAAGCATGCACATGAAACCATCCCCTCCCCTGCCTCTGTTGCTGGTCCGTGGAGCTGGAAAGGTTGACGATCACGATTTAGAGGACAATCATTTTTTTCTGGACACATTCCTGTCTGCCCACACAAAGTGAGCTCCACAATCAGAGGAGGACTAAAGAGTGACAAAAGACAAAAAAATCATCATGTCATTGTAATGCAAATTCCACCCCTTTTGTACATGTGTTGGGATATTGTATGAAGGTACAAAAAGAATGGAATAGGTTTTGAATTCAAATCTTAGGAGAAGAGAGAATAAAATTAGCCAGTTCAGCAATGGAGTAATTTTTTTCGAGTTCCCTGGGAGCACTAGGCCTGATAGCATAACCTGGTCTTGAAAGCCTTCCAAAATATCAAAAGACTAATCTAATTTCAGGAGAAGAATGTTCCATAAGGCAGGCACTATAGCAGAGAAGACACACCCTCTGGGAATCACCAAATGTAGATCGCCAGCTGATAGTGTCTGCAGCATGCCTCCCTTGGCAGACCTAATGGAATGGACTGATGTAACCAGGGAGAGGCAGTCCCTCAGATAGCCCAGTCTCATACCATGAAAGGCTTTAAAGATCAAATCAAGCACTTTGAATTGGACTTGAAAGCAAACTGGCAACCCATGCAGTTCACAGAGCATTTGCTATCCTGGGAGACCGCACTGCTGAATTCTATACCAGCTAATTCTGCCAGGTATTCCTCAAGAGCAGCCCCATGGAAAGCTCACTGTAGTTGTTTAATTTGGAGGTGACCAGGGCATGAGTGACTGTGAGCAGGACCTGCTGATCCAGGTACAGGCCCAACTGGCACACTAGATGAAGCTATGCAAAAGCCCTCTTAGCTAGTACTACCTGCTCGTTGGCCAAGACTCAAAGTCTAGGACAGTGATGGCTAACCTTTTTGCCATCACATGCAAAAAGTGGGGGAAGCGCAGTGGGGGGGTGTCACTTGTGTGCCCACACCCATAATTCTATGCACCCTTCCCCCATGCCTGTGCATGTGACTCCGTGCTCACCTTGCTTTTGGCACGTGATGGCATGGTGGGTCCAGTAGGGCCATATTTTGCTCTCTGTTGGCTCCAGAGCCTCTCTAGGAGTCTGGGGAGGGTGAAAATTGTCTTCCCCACCCCCCCTGGAGCCCTCCAGAGGCCAGAAACAGCCTGTTTCCTGACTTCCGGTGGGCCCCGAAGGCCCAAAAATCAGCTGGTCAGGATGCACATGCGTGCCAGAGCTGTGCTTGTGTGCCCACCAATATGGCTCCATATGCCACCTGTGCCACCTGTGTTCACCATCACAAGTCTAGGAAGATCCCCAGGTTGTGCACTGTGTTTCCTGTGGCAATGCAGTCCTATCCAGCACCAGAGATGGCACAGTTGTAGAACCAATGGACCCCAAAAACCAAAGTCACTCAGTCTTGCCATCTGAAACCTATTATTCCCCATCCAAACCCCCACAACCTTTAGACACCAGAAAACTTTCATGGTGTTACTTAATTCCCCAGTGGTGGACAAATAAAATTGGATATCGTACACATACTGATGATATACCTCACCCTATGCAGTAGAGAATCCCATAGAAATTGGGGTATGACTTGACCATGTCAAAGGGGACACTAAACGTTCCCCCAATTATAGATTACATTGTCACTGCTCTGACAGGAACACCAAATATGGAATGTGACCATTCTCCCAGGTCCAGCTTGATGAACACAATCTCACAACTGGGAACCTCTGAGGCATGCCCCTCTGATAACAATTACCACACCCCTGCTGCAGAATCTCAGCCAATGCCACACTTGAAACTCAGCTGGGCAAATTTCAGAAAGGGCAAAACCCAGGCAGGTCTCAGTAATACATTCCAGGTTGACTCTATCTTCAAATCATGAATGAGGAGGTCTTGTCATGGATCAATTTGGCATTCCGCACCAGCAGCTGGATTTATGATTTATGTTACTTAGGCATTTTTATTGAAATAGACATTCATTATGTTATATAGTTTTAATTCTAATCTGTATTCTGTGTAATTATTAATTGGTACATATGGTGTAAAGAAAGTGACATCTTACAGTTAAAAGAGAGAGAGAAAGAAAAGATTAATCATGTTGTAGTAATTTAGTTCTATATTCTTTTTCTACTTTAATGTTCGGTGGAACACTAGACATCTGCAGTAATTAATGAGAAACAGATTACTGCAAAATAGATTATCTATAGTGTTGTTCTTCCTGAAGTTGCAGATTTTATCTTTATTGATTAAAATTTACTTTATAATAAGCATTTTCATATTTACAGGGAAGATGGTATCATCGAAAGCAGGCTGTAAAAGAACTCCACTGTACTTTGATAAGACTGCTAAATGAGTTGTTACCATGGGAACCAAAATTGATGAAGGCATTTCATAGAAACAGGTAACTAACTGCATCTTTTTGGTAAATGTAAGATGTAAGAATTCACCAATCTTTTACTTGTTTTTAAATATTAATATGAAAAGAAAAAAATCTTAATATCTACAATGTTCCATCAAAGGGCTCGGTTAAAAAAGGACTATGATGACTTCAGACGGCAACCTGATCATGATAAATTTATTAGAGAACAGTGGACTAATGAGGACAGTGAAATAAATATTGTCAAAGAAATTTCCAGTACATTGACCAGTGAAACTTCAGAACACACAGAATTTTTTAAAAGAGACTGTATGGATATGGGTAAGCGCTTTTGTTATCTTGTGATTCATTGGTGGAGTATTAGTGCAGACTTCAGCTGTCTTAACAAAATGAAATTTGATAGCAAAATAATTATCTGCTTTATATTAACCATTTATTTTGTTTTAGAGTATTGTGCAAACTCAAGCAACATTAATTACAGCATAGGTTTCTGGTAATTTTGACAAATCAATTTATGTTGTTTTCCCAGGTCCCAATGGTAAAAAAAGTTCTTTCTTTGTTTCCCTTTGGGGAAGAGAGGGATGCTGATAGGTAACCCTGGAAAGATGTTTTTTCATACTTTTGATTGAAACAGTTTCAGATTTTTAAACGCATCCCCTCTTCCCCAGGATAACAATGAAATATTATCTCTGTTGAGTTAATTAAATAATTTCAGAAAATGCTTAAATATTAAATTGAGTATAAAATAAATGAAGATTTACAGAATTAAAATAATTAAGTTTTTGAGCACATCATAAATTGTACCGTTTTTCCCCAAATAAGACATCCCTCGATAATAAGCCCAATCAGACTTTTGAGCGCATGGCAATAAGGCCAAGTGCTTATTTCAGGGTTCAAAAAAATAGGGTCTTGTTTTTAGGGAAACACGATACTACCAAAACTTCTTTTGTTGATTGGAACAACAGTGTTAGTGTAATCTGATCAATTAAGAATTATTGTCTGCTTTTCTAAAAATGCTTCCCTTCTTGGTTCTTCTTTTCCTCCTAGAAGACATGAACTCACCAGAAATGGACCTTGGTACAGGAAAATCCAGACCACTTAAAAAAGATTTGATGTGTAGAGAAATGCAGAAGATAGTGCCTAAATCTGTTAAACGCCAATGCAAGCAAAACTATTACCTAGATGACAGCACAAATGATTTTTTACAAAGGAAAAAGCTAAAATTAAGCACAAATGATGTTACCATCTGTAATATTGAAAATAATCTGTCAACTGAGAGTTGCTTGAATAGGCAGATAGAATCTTCAGCTTCAGAATCATTGGACATGACAGACTCTACAGCATATGTGCCACATTTTATAAAAGGGACCAAACCTATCCAGGCCTTGCTTGCTAAGAATATTGGGAACAAAGTGGCCTTAACAAGTCAAATGCCATCTACAGTAGGTAGAAGCACTTTTACTTCTGAAAAACTGATTATATCAACAGTCAGTTCTTCTCCAATTAAACCAGAATTGACCTGCCAGACCAGTTCAAAAACCTCTTTGCAAGTGTTGTACAAAATGCCAACTGGCCATTGCATGCCAGTAGACTTGCACAATAATTCAGTGAAGATTCAGATGCAGCCTGTAGTTGATGGTAAGTCAGGAGAAAAAACCACAGGAGAGAAAATCATGCAGCAAGTTCTTATTTTGCCTAAAAATTTTCTTATCCAGCACAGAGAAAATAAAAGTGGAGCAAAAGAAAACCAACCCCTACAGCAACATACAATTGAACAACACTGCATTTCTCTCCCACAATCAACAGATACCAACACTACTTTAGTCCCTCCTATTACAGCTTCTTCAATAAATGCTGCTACTACACTTCTTCCTATCACAAATGTTAAAAAAAATATTATACAGTTGCCACAAGGGCCTGATTCAGTGAACAGAATTTCACTGCTGCCCTCTGTCACTTCCACTAGTAACCCATTAGCAGCATCCGTAGTGAAAATGAACCAAAGCGAGACTGTAAAAATTACCAAGACTGTCGTTTCAGCTGCCTCCTCCCCTGTTGCTTTACCTATTGTTTCTTCAGCAGTTCAGACGCTGACAACAGTATCACAGAGTGCGACCTCTTACACCAGTTCCTCCACGCAAAATACTGCTGACATTAGTGAAACAAAACAAGAGCTGAAAACAATCTGCATAAGAGATTCACAGTCTATCCTTGTCAGGACACGTGGTGGGAACACAGGGATTGTAAAAGTGCAAACAAATTCAGAACCAATTTCTAGTAACTTCTCTCCAAGCTCTGTTTTTACATATGCACCCCAGCTTCAAGCATTTTTAATGCCCAAATCCACACAGTTATCAACTTCTACTGTTTCAACTGTGACAAAAGCGATACCTAGTTTCCCAACGCTTGCTCAAATGTCTCCAGCAACTTCTTCTATCCCAAGTATTTCCTCTTGTGCAAATCCAAAAAAGGGGAAAAACACCACAGTTACATTTGGGCAGTCTCATAATAGTGGTGTGATGAATCAAGGAGTGTCAAAAACTCTACATGGATCTTCCTCTCCATTCTTATCATCCATGTCGTCAAACATTGTCATGACAACTCCACCAAACAATTCTGGTAATGCAGTGAGCTTACCTACAGAAAATGGTGGGCAGAGTTCCACGTGTTGTACTACCCAGGCTTCTTTTATTAATCAACAAGTCAATGTAAATAATGCAAAATATTCTGTTGCACAGCCTGAAGTCACTTCCATTACCAGCAGAGGTCTGGGCAGTGCCCAAGTTCAAAAACTTATGTTAGTCACAAATCCTTCACTTCTTCCTGTATGTGGAGCTACAGGAGTCAACTTAATTCCTACTCCAACATCCACTGGTGTTAGTGCACAGAAACTGGTTTTCATTAATACTCCACTTGCCAGTATTCAGTCAAATGCAAATGTGACAACAGAACCACTTAAACAGACTTTCCCTCCTTCCATTGGTAAGACATATGTTAAAAGCACAGAGAAACCTCAGCTTGTCCTTCTTCCATCTACTGTGGGATCATCATTAAAAGTAAATACGTCGCCAACTGTTTCTCAAGTAAAAGATGTAAAAATAGGTCTTAATATTGGTCAGGCCTTTATAAATAGTACAGGCAATGCTCAGAATGTTTCAACAGTAAACGTTATGCAGTCTACAGCACCAAAAGATTTGGAAGATAAAAATAATCATAATGTAATTTTCCCATTATCAACCAGTAGTAGTTTCGTTCCTGTATGCTCAAGTTTGGCATGTCAAAGCATTGCAGCAAAAGCAGTAAATACCACTACAGTAACCAGCAGCCCATGTTTAGATCCTACTTCTGTGGCACTGAGTGGAGCTACAACTGGAACACGGCCTACGATTTTGGCAGGTGGAATGGAACCCCCAGCAAAAATAATACCAGTTTTAACCACACGGCTGTCCTCCTCTAATGTTGGAAGCACTATGGCTATATCGACTGTGAAAACAGGGCACCTAGCATCATCTGTACTGATTTCTACTGCTCAACCAACAGTTTCTCATTCAAGTTTATCATCTGCTTTTCAGTTGCCAGTAACGGTTTCCTTGCCTGGACCAGTGAATGGTGTCCCTAAACTGTTGCATACAGTCCCTCAGTTGCCAGCAATTCCACCTACTTCACAATGTGTGTCCCATTCAAAAAGTCAACAATCCACACTAGCTCAGTTTCAGCCCACGGGAATTTCAGCTGGAGTGCCAACAAATGGAAGTATTCTGAAACTTCAAAAAGCATCCCCAAATGCAAATAAAGTGATTAATTTTTCTAATTTAGTTCCTCTGCCTTGCCCACCAGTGCCACTTAATGTAAAGCCAGTTTCAGCTTTCTCTTCTGTTCCTGGTACCTCTACAATTCAAACTGTTCCATCCTCACCATCAGTAGTTAATAATGTGGGCAGCCAATTAAATGAATCCAATATCCAGCAGAAAATAATAATTAACACCTGTACACCTTTGGCACCTGGAACTCAGATAATGATCAGTGGTACTCGTTTTGTTGTTCCATCTCAGGGCCTTGGAGCTGGCAGTCATGTTCTTCTCATTTCTGCAAATCCAAAAATTGGACCTCTCTTAACTGTTAGTAATGGCCATGGATTTCAAGGTGTATCATTTGCTGCTCCCGCTCCCCAGAAGACTACACAAGTGATGGGTAATTCCTTAAGCTGGCAGCCATCAAAACTGCCTTTAAAAAGCTCTACCAAAATTGTGAACTCTCTTGGGATTGCAAATCCTGTGCCTATTGTTCATGCTACTCCACAAATAATTGCCAATACTTCAAAGTCCGGCACTCCATCTTTTGCAACAACACTGTCTACATCTGTGGTAGTGGTCACCTCATCTTCTACTCAAACTAAAACAACTTTAGCTCCTGCAACCCACACTAGTACCTCACAGCTACAAAACAGTAAGTCTGTATTGCACCTAGATACATCTATTAAAAAACTGATGGTCAGCCCTGAAGGAGCCATTTTGAATGCTATAAAGACTCCAACATCAGAAACTTCATCTCTGTCTTCATCCTTCTCTGCTGACCTTATTTCTACAACTAAGAATTCTGCTGTTGTCTTCCCCAGTTTTCTGAACTCCAGCATAGGTGTCCCAGACACAGCTGCGTCTTGAATTTCACGTAAATGAGCCGTTGAAATGTTGGGGCATTTGTATGTGTGTGTGCGTGTGTGTGTGTATAAAATTAATTTATAACTGTTTTTTTAAAGTACACTGTTTGAAACATCTGATTTATGTCCATGAACCCAAGGCATGTAATGGCATGTTTTAAGCAGATGAAGCAATGAAGCAAAAAAAATATTTTTGCATATCATTGAGAATTCAGGAGTGGAAGGGATCCAGGATGACAGTAGAAAGCAGCTACATAGTTTGCCATTAACAATAATGTTATCTGTTAACATGTTAAAACACCTGTCACATCTCAAGGATTTGTGTGCACAAAGCCATCATTGGGTTTTTAAAAAATTCATGTTAGATTGAGGGTCATTTCAGTTTTCCCTTTTTCAAAAAATGGTGAGAAAGCACTTATTGAAATATCTTTCAGAGCAAAGCTTTTAAAGGCTTTTTACTAAAGTGGGAGAAAAACTGTTCAGAGATATAGAAAGCAATGTTTGGTTCTTGGTTAGCACATTTACTGGGATCTGTTCTTTCTCATAATTTAGAAATTTTCTATTTTGTTTTCAAATGTTCCCATGTTCTATATTGATGTGTTGTAAAAATGCAAATCTATGGTGTAAAATTGTACATAATCCCAATTCCTTAACAGTATGGACTAAACCATGTGTAAAAAGAAGTACTCTGTCTTATTTATGTTTTGTTTACATAATGTATAGTTTTTTAAGTATTTTAGTAATTTTGGATAAGTGTACTGTTTAGCAATAATGCAGAAGGATCTGTATGTAATAAACAAAGTTGCTGTATTTCTGCTTCATAATACTCTGTGGAAAAAGGATATTTGTCAGTAAGATATTATGTACCTGCATTAAGAAATCACTGGAGATTTCCAAATATTACATATTAAGCACACATACTTAGACATGGTCCAATATAGCATGGCCTTTATCCTTAAGTATATGGCTCACAACTATGATTCTTGTTCTTCAACTTGTACAGCTCTTCTGTGTATTATTTATAGGTCTCTTAGAGTATTATAGTACCCACAGAACATGAACATTTGTTCACAATTTCAAATGGGTTATTAAAAGATAAACATTTCTGTTTGTCTTTATTAAAATGACAGCGAAACCTAACTAGCTAATACACTATGATGTACAATAATGCAATCATTATGAGGTAGACAATGAAGACAGTTGACTGAAGAATTTCTGAAACTGAAAATATTACTCAGTCATCTGTTCACCATAAGTTCCACTCTATTTATATTTTCAATAGGATTTCACAAACAAGTACTTAAAGGACACAGTTTGCATCACATGTTTTTCCCTATCCCTCCCCACCTTTTGTGCTTGTATGTTTAGTTGTAGTTTTCATAAGACAAGAATTAGCAATGCAGTAGCCACCAACAGGGATGGTTTCGTTTACCTTTGCTATTGGTTCGCTCACACGCAGCATTCACAGAAGCGTCTGTACATGCATAGATTGTACTTGATGACGTCCGGGCTACTGCTGCTCTTGGTTCACCCAAACTGGTAGCAACCCACCACTGGCCACCAGCCACTTCAAACACAACCAATAGCTCTTGCCACTTCAAACCATCTTCTGTTCTTTTTTTTTTCTATTATATCATAGCAACACACTAGTATTTATATCTGGAACAAATCAGAGAGAAGCCAATGGTTTGTCTATGAGTTGTATCTTCTGAAAGCAAGCTTCATATTGGTGTTTGCAGCTGTACTTCTTGAATAGAATCACTGATCTCCTCACAGCTAAACACCTGTGGATGGTGGCCATAAAGCACTCTTAATCTGAAATTTCAAAATTAGGATTTCTTCTTGGATCAGAAATAGGAGCACTGGGACTATCACAGAACTATCATAGTACATAACTGTCAAGCATTCCTCTCATTAAGATTATTTAATGCTGCCTTTAGGATTATATGAGGCTATCCACAAAGTAGATTACGTTTTTGTCTGTAGCAACAAGGGGCGGAGCTAGCACGGCCATCTTTGTGTCTGGGCATTCCACAGCTCAGTTTACATCTAGCCATGCTAGTGGGAAGTTTGTATCATTGCTCGTTATTTCACAGCAAACGTTTGAAATGTGTGCTGCAATCACAAATCCCTCAAGTTGTGAGGTGCGATCAGTGATAAGATTTTCTTGTGATTTTCTGACAGGATTTTTGGCACACATCTTGCACAAAATGTGTGGTAGCCTAGCTTTTGTGTAACAACTTCATGCAACAAACTGCATGAAATTTGTGGAAAACTAAGCGAAAGTTCCGTTATTGTGAAACGGCAGTTTTCACGAATCTTGTCCACTGTTCATCATGAACATTAGTTTGCCCATTTTTAAAACTAATGCACCATTGGCGCACTCCACCTTCAGTGATTATGTTGTTCCCGTACACTTC
>JANHFP010010324.1:79469-94087 GCA_032468135.1 Calamaria suluensis
GAAAATGACTCTTTGCTTCCTGCAAAGCACCCCCCACCCAATCTCCTGCTTATCAAGCCTTTCACCAGCAATTAGTGCCTTCACAGGTGTGTACGCTGTTGCTGGATTTTTTCCCTTCGACGCTGACGGGCGTCTGCGAGAGGCACGGCCTCCTCCTCCCCCCCCTCGTCATCACTTACACCTGGGGGAGTCAAATGTTCAGTGACCTCAACCTCTCCGGAGTCTGTTAACCCCTCTGAGTCTGAGTCTGAATCTGACTGAGGTTGAGGCACAGCAGGAGGCATGACAGTTGGAGACCTCTGCTTTAAAAAGTAAAAAAAATAATTCCAACAATCATGGATTGCTCAGCTGATCATCGCACCCATTATTATTATGGTTTATTATTATTATTATTATTATTAGTAGTAGTAGTAGTAGTAGTAGTAGTTTTTTACCTTTTAAAAGCACTAGTAAAAATGCTTTTAAAAGGTTAAAAAAATGGCTCCTATGATCGCACGGCTCAGCTGTGATCATCAGAGGCTTTTTTTAACTTTTATAAAAACATTTTTGTACTACCAGTTCTGGCAAATCGATAGTAAAAATGATTTTAAAAAATAAAATAAAATTGGCCATGCCCACCAGTCACATGACCAGCACCCAGCCACAGCCACAGAAACAGTAATAACAAATTTTACATTTCACCACTGCTCCTGACCCATAAACTAACCTTAACCCCCAAAAATGCAATTACCATAGCCTCAGGAATTTAATCTGTTTCTTCTATTTCATTTGCTAGGTATAGTTCTTATGCATCCTGCTTCAGGCTTAAGTAACATTTTGTTTTGGAAACAGCAACTTTAACACCATTTCAGTGAGCATTTTGGAATCCTTTAAAACTTTGGTTTCTTCAGCTGATTATACTCTTTGGTTCATTCTTTGCAAGCTTTGAATTCAACCTTTACACAGTGCTAAATAAGAATAGGATTCAAATAATCAGACATGAGCTTATTCGCTTTTTTTTTCTTTTTAGGGTTCGGACAAATCCACGAAAGGAATGGTCACCCTTGCTATAGTTAACCACTATTTTTTTGGAGAAGATCAAAAGTCATCTCAGTTACATGCTTTACTGGAAAGATTTCCCAACTGGATTTGTCCCTTAAGCTGGACTTCTACCTATGACCAGTTTATCTTTTAATCTAGAAATTACAAAAAAGGTCAATTGTCTCTCAATTGTTGGATGACACTTTTGTTCGTAGGGAGCTTTGATGAGTCGGGAAAGGTGGCATTCCTGACAGAAAGAAAAACTATCATGAATAATTTAGCCACAAGTATACTTCAATGGCAGTATTGATAAAGCCTCTTTGGGAAAGGAGGTCTTTAGTTTCTTTAATGCAAAAAAATATTAAAAATTAAAAAGCACCAGTTTCTGCCACTTGAATAGTCCCTTCACCTTGCTGACATTATAACATGAAACTGCCTTTTGGAAAGTAGCTTTAGAACAGCTGTTCTTGGGTTTTTGCAATAAAAGGAGCTTTTGAACTGGAGCTACAAGCACAAAATTACTAATGTTTCACACATTACTGCCTTTAAACAACACAAGCGCTGCCTTGTGCTTAATATTTTGACGTGTTCTCATTGACTAAGGAATTGTTGTAATTAAGCATTGTTAAGGCTATCATGAATATGGAACTGTTAATGGTAATTGCTGCAATAAAGATACTCATTTTTAATGCGCTATGTAAGTAAAGTTCATTTAATTATAACGACAACAAACTTGATGGTCAATCTTGCTGAATTCTTAAGTTTGTGTGTTCCTGTTTTACTACTTTTCATTCTTTTTTCTGGATTCTTTTACACCTGTGAAAGCAAAGTCCATATTTGCCTGACATCCCTATGGCAATCAAACACTATATGAGCAAAACAGTTGCCTGTTCATCCAGTGTAAGCATCTAGCACTCTACTTCTAAGCACTGAGTCACCAATCTGGTCTCCTGTACACATACACACACACGTTTTGTATTTTGGTGATGATATTCCCATTAGCTAATTACTGAACTGGTTACTGACAAATTATTTTTATTATTTACCTGATATTTTAGGGGAGTATCATTTATACTCCATTGGAAGCTGCAAGTTCCTACAAAATTAGGAAAACTTATGGGGAAATCAAGCTGTATTGTTGATTCCTTGTCTGGGTGTAAAAAAAAATTAATTTCTTAATTATTAATTTGTAGAAACTGTAAATGCATGTTGATTATCTATCATTAAGTTGCAGTGGTATCTTATGCAGTCCTTGGAATTCAAATTGGAATCTGTTACATTGCTACTAAAATATCAAATCACAGGATATTAAATTGTGCATGCCAGAAGGTGATAAACATAAGAGCAACAGAAGTAACATCTAGTTTATAATCACTTCAAGTAAATGTGATATAGTATTCATTGATTTGGAAGTAGTTTTTAAATATTTTCAGGCTTTAACATTAGGTATGACCGTCTAAAAATTATTTGTAGTTGTAAATCAGATAAATAAGCATTGACTTATACTTATTCAGTTTCTTAGAATATATTGGGTAATTATAACAAGCTAGTTACAAAACCTTATGTATGTCTACCACTCCATAATGTGTGGTAGAATTTATGTCTTTGGGAGAAAAAAGGTGCCTTTGTCTCATAGTTGTCAATGAGATGGAAATCTTATCCTGTCAAAAGAACTCAGTAAATTGTGTGGGACACTCAAATGCCCAGGTGTTGTGGTTGAATTGTGTATTTGTTCAATATGCCATTTGATCTTGATTAACCAAGAAATATAAAACAGGATAATTTTGTAAAATAAGTATCAATAGGGCCTTATCCAACCTCATTATTTTATGTCTATAAATTGTGATGAATATACATGCTGTACACCTAAATATCCAAGAACATATTAGAAACGTCAAAAAAACAATTTCTTTCAAAACAATTGTGTTTGGAAGACAGCATTGACTAATTCAGGATATCTTCTTTATTGTGGGCCAATGAAATGTCAACAATTTAAATAGGGAGTCAATTATGATAAGATTCCACAATACAGTACATTAAGGCTTATTAAACCAGTCATTACCTTTCAACATACATAATTACTTATTTCAAGAGATTAAACATTAAGAATTAATTTTTGCCATGTCTTCTATTTAAAACACTACTCTTCGTAGAAAAGGAGCTCAGATTCATTTTCAGATAACCAATATAAAGTGAAAGGAGGTTCATGCAACGCACCAGTCTGTAGAAGCCCATCTTTCTACTGCCTGCAGTTCCATCATAATGTTGTGCAACATTTCCCCATCCCGTCTGACGGCTGGGCCCAGACTAAACCCTTGATTGATGACTGAAGATTCTCCAAGAATTAGACCTATGATGATTCACCAGTCCAGGCATCTTGCTTCTGTTTGCATGACAATATGACGCAACTATGATACCTACAAAAAGACGCAAAGGCACTTTCTAAGGCATAGAAAATGGGATGTTATCCTTGGTCTCCTTCCTCTAAGAACAACTCAAAGGAATCCCAAACTCCCATCTCATTTACCTCAGCTGAACTTACAAAATAATTCCACAGAAAAATTATACCAGGTATTATATGCACTATTTCAATATATAGACTACTGAACTCAAAGAGGCTTAGTATTAAAATTATGTTTTGCTATCTGTTGAATTTAGAATAAGTTAAGTTTGAATTTCTTTGTTAACAGTGGTGGAATCTGAACTGGTTTACTACCAGTTTGCTGGCTGTACATTCGCACCACATGCCAAATGCGCATGCACAAACACAGTGCCCACTAAACATGAGCTCCGCACACATGCACAGTGCACGCCTAAAAGAGGCTTGGGAAGGTAAGTAGAACAGCGTGGGGGGTGATTAGCTGTGGCGCACGATCATGGGAAACTTTTTTAAAAAAATTTAAAGGCATTTTTTACTACCAGTTCGGGCAAATAGGTAGCAAAAATGCTTTAAGAAAGTAAAAAAAGGCTCCGACAATCATGTGGCACAGCTGTGATCACCAGTATTTTTTTTTACTTTTTAAAAGCATTTTTACTACTTATTCGCCAGAACCAGTAGTAAAAAAATGTTTTTAAAAGATAAATGTGCTACAAGAGCATTGGAGCCTTTTTTTAACCTTTTAAAAGCATTTTTGTACTATGGGTTCCAGCAAATAGGTAGTAAAAAATGCTTTAAAAAAAGGCTCTGAAGCACACCTGTGATTGTTGGAGCCTTTTTTAACTTTTTGAAAGCATTTTAACTACCTATTTGCCCAAACTGGTAGTAAAATTGCATAAAAAGTAAAGGTTCCAATAATCAGCTGAGTGACACACGATCATCGGAACTTTTTTTTTTTTAGTTTTTAAAACATTTTTAACTACCAGTTCCAGAAAGCAGGCAAAGGAACAGGCTGGAGAGGAGACAGATCTTCATAAGGTAAATCACCTAGTGTGGCCGGAATGGGGGGAACAATTGTGGGGACCTCAGGGGAGGAAGAATGAGGTATCTGTGGGTTGGGATAGGCTTTGGGTGGTCTGAATCACCCCATGGCCTTTGCCACCCCCCCGAGATACCTCATGTGCACTTAACAAGACATGCATTTGAATAGCAAATGTGTGGGTGAAAGGAGGCAATGATCACATCCAAGGTATGAGAGTCATTCCCATGAATCCTTGTGTTACGAATGGAATGGGTAGGTGCCATTACATTCATAACTTGAGGTCTGTCTATATTAACTGAAAATCTTGTTACTTCTTCCACTGTTCAATAGCAGCTTATTTCCTGATTAGGAAACTCAAAAATTTAATTATCAGAACTTTAGACAAGTTTTGGTTCTTATTTCTTTGTTCAACAAAACCAAGACATGTAATACATGTAATACAAGATTACATGTACCAAGAGTACATGTAACGTTTGGAGTTAGTAGAACCGATCTTTCACAAATACATATTAAAAGGCCACTAATCATTTGAATGTTAAGATAGCACAAATTGTAAGAGATGAAAGAGATATTTTGGAACTGGAATTTAACTAAGATTTGTAGTATATATTTAAAATGTCAGAGCAGAGATAGTTCTGCTGAGGGTCACTAGAACACTCAAAATGTAAAATTTATGATATGATGTAAAATTATAAATACATTGTATATTTCATATTAGACTATGCAATCTCGAATAACAAGCTGTTGTACTAAAATGGAGTTTTAACCTTCCCCTTACCCCATATCCTTTTCCCATCCTATAAAAAACCAATATTTTTTTTAAAAAAGATAGCACAAATAGTATGCATTTTTCTGTGAATTCCTGCATATTAACAAAGATATTTTATCACATTTACTGTTGTTGACTATGCTGCATTTATTTATAACCTATATTTTTATGGCTTCTAAAATATATGGTACACTTTCAATTTCTGAATGTCAGGGTGGATTTGGAGAAAAATGGAAAGCTTATTCTATTGTAGATTGCTGACTTAATTAATCTTTATAAATGGTGTGTTAATACTGTGATTCTTACTGTTGGTGGCATTAGATTTGTGTTAATTCCGAAGCATGCTAACTGGGAAATTCAGAGACTTGAGGTTCACACCGTGAAGCTGTCAAGATTGAGAAACAATGATGAAAATATAGTTTTAGATTCCTTGTATGTCATAAGACAGAGCAGGGCTGTATTAAATATGCTATTGCCTGCGTACAGATGGCATTTCATCTAGAAGGTTTCACCTCTTGTCCAAAAGTTGTGCATTGGTAACACAAGTCTATACATGGCCAACCAAAAGTCCCACAGACTTCAATAAAACTTATTCCCAGGTCAGTGAATGTAGCAAGCTGCCTAAACCTGAAACCTTTAGGCAAATGGAATGTCAGAGTCATCCTGCTAGTTGGATGTTAGACATTGGGAGTTTAGTTCATCCACACAATGCTACATTAAAGATGGTACATGGTAGACCATGTAATCCCAAATGACAAGTTGTATCAAAAATGGAAATATAACCTTCCCCTTCCCCATTTCCTTTTTCCCTACCCCATGAAAAACCAATTAAATTTGTTTGGAAAAAAAAGATGGTACATGCAATCACAATGTCAGAAATAGGAAAAAGGAAGACATATAAAATTAATTTGTATTAAGTAACATTATCTTAATGAAACAATTTCCAAGCAACAACTGGTTTCTTAGGTTTGCGCAAAACAGAGATGTTAATATTGGGTAAGGAAGCAAATCATTCCTGACACGTTCAATTGCACTTGCCTCAGCTTTTCAACTGATGTTGAAAATAAGATCTTCAGCACCACTTAAAGGCATGGCAGCTAAGATAGAGCTAGATCCATCTATATGAGGAAAGAGGGCATGTAGGGATGCATTTATTTATTTGATGCAATTATCCCACCTTTCTTACTTTATAAGAAAATAGCTGAATACCTGTTCTCCGGTACGAAACTATGTGATCAGGCTTGATAAATCAACAAAGTTTGAAAATCAATGAGTAGTTATGATTGGCCCAGGGGTGAAATCTAAAAATTGTTGCTACCAGTTCTGTGGGCTTGGCTTGGTGGGACATGTGACTGGGTGGTGTGGCTATGTGAATGGGGAGGTGTCAAAAGACAGAAACTCACTTGTCCTGCTGGAGCAGGGGGTTGGACTAGATGACCTCTAGGTAGATTCCAGCTCTGGATTGCTGGGCTCTTTTTTCCTCTGAATCTGTGTTTATTAGTGCCAGGTTTGTGGTCTGTCCTTCCTCTCCATTTTTCCTCCCTCCCTCCCTCCTTTTTTTGTCTCCCTTCTCTTTCTTTCCCTCATTTCTTTCTTTCTTTCTCTCTTACTTTCCTTCCTTTCTCAGGACCCCACCCCAGTTTTTTGTGCTAAAGTGTTTGCTGGATTAGGTAGACATATTTGCCTTTAAATCAGAGGTCTTCAAAATTGGCAGTTTTAAGGCTTGTGGGCTTCAACGCCCAGAATTCTCCCACCACCGTAGCTAATGTAGAGATTAATGTAGCAACCCTCCAAAGGATTGCAGCAGCCGCAATCATGGGAGGGCTTTTTCCCACTTCATTTTAAAGGCATGTATTTAAATGAAGGGGAGAAAAATCCCTCCCATGATCGTGCCGCTGCTCAGAGTCTTTCTGAATTAATTTAAAGGCCCAAACCCTTAGATAGAAGAACATGCTATTAAAAAGAAAATAAAGCTTCAGACGGGCAGAGGGGGCAGGGCCAGGGATTTTTACTACCGGTTCTCCAAACCACCTGCTGCCATCACTACCGGCTCGGCCGAACCAGGAGCATTTCACCCCTGGATTGGCCTCTCCTATCCCCTTCTCTCCCTCAGCCTTGCCCCACAGAAGCCTCCCCTATCCTATCCTATCCCCTTTGTGAAAGTGAAAGTCCTCTCCTCTGCTTGTGCTTTGTATTAGGAACAGAGTTGGGCTTGAGAAAGCATGACTGGCCTAAAGTTACTCAGATCATATGTAATGAAGGAATAAAGCTTCAAAATTATGATAATTGGTTTTGGAAAGAAAGTGATGACACCATATACAGTATCTGTGTTGTATTTGTGGAGAGAGAAAAAAAATAGGCACAGGAGTCTACAAAGGCAGCCAGTTATTTCAGAGGAGACAATGGAATTGGGCAGTGGGTGACATCTACTGGGAGACAAGACAAAGGCACAGAAATAATAACCAAAATAAGCATTAAATAACTAACATTGAAAGCAGCAAAATAAAACAACGCAAGGAGCTTTGTCATGAAACCGGAGACCTTAAGGGAATGATTCTGATTTGCTATATCAGAGGCAGTGAACAGGTCAAGGAGATCAAAATGTGAGATGTTTTATTTTGGCAGCAAGGTCATGATATATTTGTAAGAACAGTAATGTGTCAGTAGCAGATTAAAACAGTGAACACACTAGGAATTTGGAAGCAAAGTAAGAGTGAGTTTATATGAAAGGAATCAAGAGAATATTATTAAAAGGACATTTGAGAAAACTAGTTGGGAAGGGAGAGAAATATAACAAATCTTGGGACTGAGAAGTTCAAATATTGAAGGAAATCTAGCTAGTCGAACTGCCACTCCATTGAAGATTTATTGACTACTATTAAGAGATGTCTCAATATTCAGTTCCCCTCCTAAATTTGAATTTCAAACTGCTCAAATGGCTGTTACCAACTAGGACAGAGAATAAGAGTGGATTGTGGGAAGATATCATACCCATTTATTTTTGCTTCTTGCAGTAGCCAGCTGGGACAATTGCAGAATGGTAGTTCTCTGCCAGTAAGATTTTTAATAGCAGGAATTCTACAATACTGCCCTCCATTTTGAAGTCAACCGAAAGGAATAAGTTCGCTACTTCAAATAACTGTACTACCTCACTAGACCAGGCAGTTGCACTCTTTCCAATCACGGCAATTCCTTCCTCAATGAAGTGAATAATATGCATGCTATAGTAATTTCTTCCATCAGGTTTTTAGGTGAAAAATCTTTACTGCTTAGTCTATTAGCTAAATTGAATCTCTTTCCATTCTCATCATTTGGTTGCTTGGAGAGAAAGCATATGCAAAGCACAAGCAGGCCCTGCACTGTCTCCTAGCAACAGGAAGAATTGTTGGAAAACCTATTGCTTTGAAGTCCAGTGGAATTGTCTGGGGGTGCAGATTTCATTCCATCATAAAACAACTGTGCCTCAGTTTCTCCTTTAAACTGAAGAAGACACTCTTTGCATGATCTGTCCCAATGAAAGAGACTATTGGACATTCCTCTTGAACTGGAGCTTTAGAAAGTGGCTCAAGTAGCCGTTTCTATGCAATTTTAGATCTGCTGCAAACCTAACATGAAATGTCTTTCCTCTTATATTTATCGTCAATTTAACTATTTAACCCCCCTTCAATTTTAACAGTATTATACAGTTTATTCAGAGGGATATGTTGGTCAATTGGGACTATTTCTCCTTTCAGGGCAGCATCTGTCTTCTAATGTGGATTGTTTAACGTCCAAAGAAGGCCGATGTTCCCACTGTAGAGGTGTGAAAGGGCTTGTTGAGAGTAACAGGATTAAGAGCACTGGAGATAAGGCAAGTGATGACTACTACTAAGGGGGGGAAAAGCTGCTTAGGCTGAAACCACAGGAGTGTAGTGCTGAATGCTATGGTGGTAATAGCTGTTAATATGTTCAACACTGCAGTATAGAAAAGTAGTACCTCTTCTTTCTGATGTAAGAAAAGTGACACTTTTTGCATCCATGATGGTAGACAAAATACAATGTCAGAAGTTATGGAAAATATGGAAAGATCATTTCCACCCCTTTATATTTTATTTAAAAGTTATTGCACATGTACCACTACTTATAGTCTTACCAACTGTAAAGGTTACACAAAAGCAATAAAAACTGTCTAATTACATTTAGCAATAAAAAGACATGACCATGCCTTTCTAAGCAATAATATAAAGTCATAACCAGTATTTTTTTGCTGACGTCTTGACCAGGTTTCCCAACATTAGCAAATTTGTTATATGGGCTTCAACTCCCAGAACCATTGCTGAGAATTCTGGGAGTTGAAGACTGAGACACACCTTCAATTTGCTAAGGTTAGGAAGCAATATTTTTGACTGTTCATAATATATTCATTCAGAATTCACATAGAAAATTTCATGAACTATGACTGTGGCTGATGCGGTTTCTCATACTACATAAAAGATAACTGATTTTGGTCCATGTATGTATTAATTACACCCATATTATAAAAATAAGTGTTAGGTTTCTGTAGAAAAAGTAGTGTTGCATTTTTCCCAACTGCACAGTACAAGCCATACAATATTTAAATTTTAATACTGTTACAGGTATTTAATATTACACACCAGTATTTATAATACCAATCTGGAGTCAGCAGATTGAAAAAATAAGTACCTCAAGCAAACATGAGATTCTGCTGCAGCCAGTTTTTCATAATATTGTTGTATGAAAGTTAAAATAAACATTTTTAGTTACAAGTATTTGCATTATAAAATATTAGCAAGATGGTGGCTTAAATATATACACTGTACATTACCATTACAAAGTCTTAATAGCAGTAATATCTAAATTGGTTTTATTTACACAAAAATAATCTTGAGGAAAGCATCTTTACAATTGAAATAAATAAGGATTCAGTAATTCATTAAAAAACTTTTTGCTCAGAATGGATCTGAACAGACTAAGTGACAAAACGAAGCTGCAAATAATGCCAGATGAAAGTCAGTTGCATTCTGATAGAAGTGCAATATAACTTGTAGTTTTCCTGGAGCTAAAAGTATAAACATGCAAGATAGATAATGCTATCCTACACTGTGGAGCAAAGACCAAAAGCATAAACAGTAAACTTGAAAATATACAAGAGTATTCACAAAAGATACAAGGTATTTTACAATTTTTAATATATAATATTTGGTGATGTCAAATTTGTGATACCTGCATAATTTATAGAACAGAATTTAGCTTAATCAGGCCATCATTTCCTTTAGGCAATTAAACTACACAGAATGCATCAAAATTTCATCCCAGCCAGCTTCATTTTCAACTTGTTCAAGTTTTGGTTCAAAAATTGGGTTGGGGATGGTGCAGATGGGTAAATCTTAGAATTGTCTCCAATATTTTTTTTCTTTCATTAAAAAATGCAATAAAGATCATATACACTGATACAGAGTAGGTGTTCTGCATGATTAAGTAAAAATAGAGAAAGACTTTTCAAGAGCGTCAAATAAATTTTGGAATACATGTGAATATTGCTGCTTTTCATACAATCGGATAAACAAAAGAACAGAAAATTACTGGGAAAGCATTCACAAATTCAAGGAAATTCTCTACTTGTGTAAAAAAAAAGTATTCACTAAAAACAGAAACAAAGCAAAATTTAAATATATGTTTTGAAAAAAAATGATTACTGTACTTTCTTCCAAAAGCAGTATTCTTCAATGCCATCATTATGAAGCTTTACTAACACAGTTATCATGTTTGATGCTGTCAGGAGACAGTACAATCATAACTGCCTTCCTGAAGGGGATGGTCTTCCTTTTCCAATCCAATCATTTCCTCATCAGGTCGAACTGAAGTATTAGGACCAGTGTCACTTTGAGAACTAGCGCTGTGGTTAGTTGAAAGCCGGATCTCCTCTGTCCTTGGACTGACTTGTTCAGCCACTCTTGCTAGATTTGTAGGCTGAAAGGCTTCCTGTTGCACCTGTTCCTCCGAAATCTCACTCAGCTTCTGCAGTTGTGGCTTGATAATGGTTAAAAATGGCTTATAGCCAGGACTAAACAACATAGGATAAGAAAATAAGCAATTAGTTCAAACATATTAAGACTACAAACTCAGTAACTATCCTTCTTTGGTTATTAAGGCAACCCAAGAGGTGGATGCCCTTTGCACAATGAAAATATATATGATGCTCAAATTTTGGCTAAAATTGAGCTTGGTTTCTAGTGAATCACATTGATATACTTAATTTCTTTATTTTTTATGTTAATCTGCAAGCAGTTTTTTAATGCTTTTATCTGGTGATGATTCTTGTTTTTCTTCCCATCTAAACTACAGTCACCAAACTTCCTAGGTCTTTCAAATTAAGCCAAAGTTTGGTATTGCAACCTGCTGCTTTATTATGAGAAATATGCTAATTCAAGTTACTGTGCAAATCATTGAGTACATACTTCTCTGTTCATATTGCACATCTTCAAATGTTGAAGTAAGATCTCTTGTTAAGTATATTAATAGGAACAGTCAGTCAGTTACAAAATTCCACAGATATAAATTATACTAGGTATTATATGCAATGTTTCAATATATAGAATACTGTCTAAGTATTTACTGTCTAAGTAGAATACTGTCTGAGTTTAAGCATTAAAATTATGTTTTGCTATCTGTTAAATTTGGAATAAGTTTGAATTTCTTTGTTTACTGCTGTTTCTTAGAAAAGCATCTTAAATCATATGTATAGTGAAAGAAGGTTCATGCAACTCACCAGTCTGTAGAAGCCCATCTTTCTACTGCCTGCAGTCCTGTCTTAATGTTCTGCAACATTTCCCCATCAACCTCTGAAGATTGGGCCAGACTAAACACTTGATTGATGATTGAAGATTCTCGAAGGATTAGGCCTATGATGATGCACCAGTCCAGGCATCCTGCTTCCATGAAAATATGAAGCAAATACCTACAAAAAGACCCAAAGCCACTTTCTAAGGCACAGAAACATTCCTTTTTCCCCACAAGATATTATCCTTGGTCCCCATCTGCTAAGAACAACTCCAAGGAATCCCAATGACAATACAAACACCCATCACATTTACCGCAGCTGAACTTGTGATTTGTGTGGCCCTTTGTTGGCTAGCTCCAAAGAGATATGTTCCAATTCCGACTGTGTCAGACTCAAGGTGGAATAATTTTCATCCACCATAGTCCAGTCTCCATCCACAATGGAGCTTGTTTCTGTCAGATCCGTGGCAGAGCCAATGCTCCCCTCGTCACCTGTCAAAAAAGCAAAACAAATAGAGATGTTTCAATGTATCTGTGACTTATTTAAAATGTGCAAAAAACCTGCATCTCATCAGTATAGAGTTCTTCAATGTTTAATATTTTTTATGGATAAATATATAAGGAAGCTTGGGAATATCAAAAGTATGAAACATGCATGTATTTTTGTATGTAGGTGATGTCATATTACCATATCTGCAGTGAACACTAGTCTATGTGATGCATGGATGTGTATCTAAAAAAAATTAATGTATCAAAACAAGATAATTGTGTTTCTCTTGGAAAACTGAATAAATAATAACAAGTTATACATAAGTAGCCAAAATAGCAGCAAATAAGTGACTGTAGGAGGGGAAATGGGGAAACAAAAATTAAAATATGTAAATGCTAGAAGAAAGGCTGAGGGTGGCATGTTTTCTGCTGGGAGGAATGGCTGTTTAACAACCCTCAGAGGGTTGTTGTGTGGAAAATAGGAGGAGGAAGAAGGATTAGATATGTTCACCACCTTGAATTGTTTATAAAAATAATAAAGTTGGGATATAATAAGTTTTTCCAAATTTAATATTTATTGCACTTTGTGAACACTGCTTATTCCAAAAGAGACTAGCATGGTCACTATACATTATAGGTATGCTATTTTGTGATGAAGTTCTAGATTGCTACTGTCAATAGAATTCCTATTTTGAATTCATTAATAAATATATTGGTTTGTTTTTCCTCTGCTATTTAATCCTTCACATTCTGCATTATTCCCAAGAAAGATGAAGAAGCAAATGACAGTTGTTATATATAAAAAGTATATTTTTTTTAGGAGATCACTTCCGGCAGCGCTGGGCCGCGGACATCTGGGGTGAGCTCACACCCCGGGATCCGAAAATTCACCCTCCTGGTGTGCCCTTCGGGGCATAGGCAATCCGCAGAGATGCCTGCCATTGGGGCAGCTCGCCGGTGGCCCCCAAGTCGAGTTGGGGGCCTGTACTGGCCTCGCCCGAGGTCCTGGAGAGCGAATGGCGCACAGCGTGCCAAATGCGGCCTGCCGATCACACCACTCCGGCCTGGGGCTCGTCGGAATAAACAAAACAGGAGCAGAGCAGCTGTGGGTGAAGAATGAAGATGGGAAGCCTTTTGGAGAGAAGCGAAGTGAGGAGTGGTAAGTAAAGGAAAATACCTTTGCAGCTTTGGGGAAGGAGAAGGAGGGGGTGGAGGCTTTCCCCCCCCTTGGAACAATGGTGGAGAGAGAAGCAACCCCTCTCCTTTTTGGATGTGGGAGGGGGGAAGAAAACATGGAAGGCGCTCTGCATTTGTAAGCAGGCATTTCTTATTGCAAGATTTGGATCTTGGGTGAGGGGCTGCCCCCCCCCGGCCCGGAACAGGCGATGGCTGACTTCCCCCTTCTCTATTAACAATGGATTGCATCACTTCCTGACTCGACTTCCTGGTTGTGTATGGTACGGCACTTTCTAGGAACTTAACTCTTTGACTCTGGTGGTGCTCCCCCTTGTGGAAGCTCTGAGACTATCTCTTGTAATAAATATTGCTGATTTTCCACTTCGGGATGTTTGGACTTCCTTGGAAAACTCCTTGCCTCTGCAGTTTATTCCATTCGGATTTGGTGAGACTTTTGCAAGGACTTTGGAATGCCACGAGGTCAAAAAGCACCCGGTGTAGGAGCAATGGATAAAATTACAGAAATGTTGGAAAAGTTGCAACTGGGACAAACTTGAGTTGAAACAAGGACAGACAGACATGAAACAAGTTCAAGAGACAATGAAACAGGAAATGGCCGACATGAAAGAAGATATTTAAAAAGACCTTGCAGTTTTTAAAAATGATTTTAAAAAAGTACAACAAGTAGCGGATGAAAATAAGCAGAGAGTGGGGGGTTTGGAAGCGGAGGTGTGGGGTATTCAGAGGGGAAAACAAAATTTGGAAAATGTGATTTTAAATATGGAATTAGAAAGAACATCTTTCTTTCTCAGATTTCAGAATATAGAAGAAGATGGAGAAGACCTTATAAATATGATGTGTACAACATTGGCAGAATTTACGGGGGGGGGGGGAAGCGCATATTAGTTGGGACATTGATCAGGTATACAGGGTGAATTCATACTATGCTAAAAAACACAATGTTC